>JAKRRZ010000333.1:0-23372 GCA_022627015.2 Podosphaera aphanis | reverse complement strand
ATGCCAGCCACCGGGTAAGTGGTTGGATAAATCCTGTTGACATTTAATCTAGATCCTTTAGATTAAATGTCAGCCACCAATATTAATATTGGCAGCTGCTAACTCAATTTCATGTCACATTTCAACATCTGTCTATAAACTTTCTCGCCCTTCAGTTTTTCTCATATTTTGCCTCTTTCACCAAAAAATATCTGTCTAACCGGAAGTTGAGCAAGAAAATCAGACGCCCAAGAAGATACCTTAACCACAATTCCCGACCCCCCAGTCAGCATTTATAATTCATATCAAGATACTAATTGCGCCCTACGCGATTTCAGTCGTAGGTATGGCTTTGAAATTATTCTTGGTGGGGGTGATGGAAAGAATAAACATCAGGTCATATACAAAAAAATCTCCAGCAGTTGAGGTGTATAGTTAATTCATCAAATACAAAACCTGCGCTGGATTTCCCTGATGTATCTCCGGTCCAGTACGCTCGACGTAGTGGGATCCCGCCTCCCCCCAAAAATATAGTCTTTGGATTGTGCTTGAGGTCTTTACTGAGAAATATAATTCATTTCGAAGTAGTAAAGTCAGCCGTTATAAAAATGTTGAAAATGACTTTCATAATCCAATCCCTCACAATTGCGATACAATAAAACTTCGATACAGGTTGTGATTGGTGACTATTCGAGACAGTGATCAATTATCGGTCAAGATCCACATTTTTACGTAGTTTTGGCGTAATCGTTATAGCGAGGTTTGATAGACAATGAATGTTAATCATTGGTGTAAGTTTTGTTACGGTCCCCTCTTTGTTGTATAGTAGTGACACACAAAACATACCTAAGTTATTACCGCTGGCTCCTATCTTGAACCGTAGCTGCTCTCACATTTGTTACTTGGGATAAGGCATAACGCCTTTTCTTTTTATCCTTTAGACTAGCCTTTTAGAGCAAGCTTTGTTCTCAACATTACTATAGCTCATGCAACTACTAGGACTAGGACTAGTACTAGTATAGTAAGATGATAATTTTCTCACCTCATTCGATCTCTACTTGTTTACACACTCGCTTTACCAACGCATAGTGATCTCAATATGGGCCTCACGGAACAAATCCCGAACTCGGCTCTAACTGGACTCGCCGCCATCGGTGCTATATTTTTGGGGACTAGAATTCTTAGCTATGTCCGTTTGCTACTCAGTCTTTTCGTGTTAAGTGGAAAAAATGTAATTTTGCACATTCGCTGGATTTTACTTCATAAACTAAATACGTATAGCTCCGCAAATATGGACCTAAGGGAACCTATGCACTAGTCACTGGCGCATCTGACGGTCTTGGAAAAGAATATGCTATTCAACTAGCTCAGAAAGGCTTCTCATTACTACTTGTTTCTCGAACAGCATCCAAACTTGAAACTCTCTCTACAGAAATCACACAGAAACATGGGGTGCAGGTCAAAACTCTTGCCATGGACTTCTCACAAAATAAAGACGAAGACTACACTCGTCTCAAGGAACTAGTCAATGAACTCGATATTGGAATCCTTGTCAACAACGTTGGACAAAGTCACTCGATCCCAGTCCCATTCATCCTAACGCCCAAGGATGAGGTCAAGGATATTATTGGTATTAACGTAATTGCCACTCTCAAGGTCACACAGATAGTGGCACCTGGAATGGTTCAGCGTAAAAGAGGGCTTATTCTCACTATGGGCTCCTTCGGTGGATTGTTGCCAACTCCATTGCTCGCTACATATTCCGGATCAAAAGCTTTCCTTCAACAATGGTCCACGGCCCTTGGCGGAGAGTTAAAGTCATCAAATATCGATGTCGAATTAGTTATAAGCTATCTTGTCACTACCGCCATGTCCAAGATCCGGAAGACTAGCATGTTTATTCCTAATCCTAGAAATTTTGTCCGAAGTGTACTCGGAAAAGTTGGCCGTAGCGGTGGTGCTCAAAGTATGGCCTACACAAGTACCCCATTTTGGGCTCATGGTCTCATGCAATGGTGGTTGGAAAACACTTTCGGTCTTGGCGTTGGGTTTGTTGTTGAGAAAAACAGGCAGATGCATGAGAGTATCAGAAAGAGGGCACTCAAAAAAGCAGAAAGAGAATCTAAGAAAGCATAATTGGAAAGTAAATAGTTCTCCTAATTACTCACTAATGTAGATTGTCATTGACATGATTTATGAGGAAATTAGCGTACTATTTATTATTACATGCGTCAAACAATAACTAATTCGCGTATGCATGTTATCCAACTGTCACGTATACTTTGTTAACGTAGCTCTGATCTCACCTCAGAAGAGTATGGAAGACTTTTACCATGATACTTTCAAACATGCCGATGAAAATTCGGTTCCAATAACCTGCTTGGTTGACATTGGTATGGTTCAGATAGTTACGATAATTTGTGGCGTTACTTCTTTTTTAATTTTATGTCAAACTGTGTGGGACAGGAATGTTTCAACTACATGTACATGTAAAGAAACAGTGCGTATGGTTGATGGTACATGTGAAAGTGCGAATGATTTCACTAATCTTTGTTGGTGTTGGTGAGCCCCAAACTAAACTGAGGTAATTAATTGTATCGACATGCTCATGTGTTAAACTCATCAAACGTCAACCAAACTACAATTTTTGAGCAAACTCCCACATTGCTTCACCCAATTACCAAAGACTGTTGTCTCTGCAGAAAATATTATCAACAGAAAGATACTTGCGTCAGTCGTCCGAGTGATATATCTCTTTATGTTCCAAGAATTTGGGTAAGTAAGATTGTAGGTTAATGTAGGTTGGGCTCTGACTTTGATAAGTTGTGAGGGGTATGAGGATGCAGTCGAGATTCAATGCAAGCAACGAAAAATCGGTTGATTGCACTGAAAATTCGGGGACAGACTCCCATTTTTTGTTATTTCAGCACCTCCAACACGAGCGAAAAGCTAAAAGATTGTGAGAGACGTACAATTAAAAAAGATAGGGTGCGGATCCAACCAAAAATACTGCTTACACATTGACCGAGACTGACATGGTCAGTAAATGAGAGATTTTTCCGCAGCTAGAATGACAATAAAGAGTGTTGGTTAATTAATTAATTAATTTGACCAATTGACAAGATTCTCGAGGAAATGCAGTCTTTTGCGTCAAATCAGACAGAATATCAACCAACCGCCCGGGTAGCGAAACAAAAGATCCGTTACTTCTGAATTTCTATTTGATGTCAAGAGACGTGCAAAGCAAACAATACCAGTTCGATCTATATAATAATTACACATGACAATTTCTGACAGCTTTCGACGGCGAATCGATTAATAAATCGTGCGCATATCTCGTGCTCAATCTCCTCTAATCAGGAGCTCATAAAAAATCACGTGCTTGTGTCATCGAAATTTCTTGAGAGCGACGCGCCGTTAACGTCAGACCGTAGAACGGTTCCAACCGATTAGTTTAATCCACGCCTTATTTGGGACACGCCCTTTGCTGGAACAACTTTCTCATCCCAAATATTTGTGCTGTTCAGTCTCCATGTATAAACCTTAAAAGCAGCTTGTACTGCCTGCCCAATTGCAGCACTATGGCCATTCCAGCGACTCCTCAAAAAGATCTGCCGGGCTCATTCTTCAACACACCCGCGATAAACCGCTTTGGGAATAATGTCATATTCAATCAATTGAATAGTTCAAAATCAAGTAGTACAGAAGAATCTATTATCTCGACAACTGAAACTCTGGATTCGCGAACACAGCAATGGTTAAAACCGGTACAGCGTGCCGCGAAGACAATCAATGATGTTTTGCAGAGGGAAGCCAGTTATCCCGATCTGGATAGCTATTTGAAACGTACGTGTTTCGTTAGAGATGATAATGAGTTCAAAAACTAATCATGTTAGTACAGAGGGCTCATCGTGCGAATATGAGAATCCAAGCAGCACCTCCGATTCCCCATGGTCACCATTTCAGAAAATAAGGATGTATGATATTCCTGATCGGATATTCGAGCAGTATGATTATGCGGAAGTATCAACTATGATGGGGCTTTTTGCAGAGATCAACCATGCCTGGGTGACGATAGACAATTGCATGTATCTATGGGATTACACTGACCCAAACCCAGAAGTAATTGGATTTGAGGATCAGCCTAATAGTATCACAGCAGTAAAGCTAGTCGTTCCAAGAGCGGGAGTATTCGTCGCAGAAGTTACTCATTTACTCGTGGTCGCAACCATAGCTGAAATAATCTTGATTGGCGTAAACTCACGGCTTCGAACTATAGAGACAAAGTATCCAGAAAGCCTAGAAGTTCGTAAAATATCTTTATACGCAACCAGGATGTCTCTATCAATCAGAGGGATCAACGTGCATGTTATTGAGAGCTCCAAAGAAACGGGTCGGATTTTTTTCACCGGAAAGGCAGATTGTTCTGTTTACGAACTTACCTATCAGCAAGAAGAGAAATGGTTCACTAATCGATGTGGCAAGGTCAACCATTCCAGTTCAGGCTACTCAAATTTTGTTCCAGCTATTTGGAGTGCGAAACCACAGGGATTTATCGTACAGATGGCTATCGACGATTCTAGAGGTTTGCTCTACACACTCTCCTCGGAGTCAACAATTTGCACATTTCACATGGACACTCCTACTACACTCAAGCAAGTTATTGAGAAAAAGAGACAGGAATTTCTCCGAGACATAAGTCACATGATATCTCAGTCGCTTCTACTCACTAATTCTATGCAAATTTGCAACATAAGTCCAATCTCCGTAATGGAAGGATCAAAATTACATCTCATGGCTAGTACAACGACCGGATGCCGGCTATTTCTCAGCGCCACTCAGGGATACGGACAAGCCAATGACCAGGGAGCTCCCCAAAGTATGCAAGTTCAGCACATCAGGTTTCCTCCTCGAATCAAAACAAATTCTCCAAGTAACTCAGATCATTCGGATCTGAATCAGTACGGCCCTGAACAAATCCCCGAGACCTCATCACTTGCTCTTGTCTTTACAAGGCTTAGCTTACGCTTTCCCCCAGGGCTCAACGTCTTTCTAATTTCAAAACATGAATCTAGTGGCTGTGATTCACTTTTCGTATCTGCTCCAGATACAGGCAAAATAGCCTCACAGGCTCAAGGAGTCTCAACCCAAAATTTTAAATTCACCGAAAATTCTTGTTGGATTCCGCTTGCCAGTCATGCTGAAGATGTGGGTCTATTAACCAAACCCTTCGCTGCAACTGACCAGCCTGTCGGATTCGGGAATGAACTGGCTACTCAATATGACGAACCATGCCAAGAGTTTGCTGTACTAACTAACACTGGCGTACATATAATTAGGCGACGAAGACTAGTAGATATCTTCGCTTCTGCTATCCGAAATCAGGGAGGTGGTGAGGGACTCGAAAACGAAATTAAAAAATTTATCCGACACTACGGTAGAGCCGAAACTACAGCAACTGCACTAGCCGTAGCATGTGGACAAGGTAGTGATTTTTCCCCCGGAGATGCGAGGATTTCCAAGGTGAGTAACCCAGAAACTTTAGAAATCGCGAGAAAATGTTTTATTGAATATGGTGGACGCCCGACTTTAAACGATACATATTACGAAGGAGCAAGCCAGACAGTAGAAAACGTTCGCCCGTCCTCACGACATGATGGTCTCGCCGTTTATATTTCAAGATTGGTTCGTTCGGTTTGGAAATCTTCAATCATATCTATCAGCCCCACCGAAGGAGTAACTTCGACTGTAGCAATCAAAAAGCTAAACATCGTTCAAGAAGACCTCATGAAACTAGAAAAGTTCCTTCGAAAAAATAAGGCTTTCATTGAGGGCCTTGCTGGACCTGAGAGTCTCCATCGTGTCACCAGCCAGCAAGAAGAGATTGCACTCCAAGGGGAGCATCAGGCCCTATACTCGTTGCAAAAGTTGAATTCCAATATCATCGAAGGAATTTCCTTTGTCAAGGTACTTTTTGAAGAAGGCATTGAACATATTTGGAATTCCTTAGACGACGAAGTCACCCAACGTCTGCGAGATTTAACATTCGAGACCCTTTTTTCATCAGATCAAGGCAGAGACTTAGCCAAGGTATTAGTTAAAGCTATTGTAAATCGTAATATTTCCAAGGGGTCCAACGTTGACACAGTTGCTGATGCATTGAGGCGTAGATGTGGCAGCTTCTGTAGTGCTGATGACGTGATCATATTCAAGGCACAGGAACAACTTAAAAAAGCCTCTGAGACTGGTGCAGAAACCGACATGGGCCGGAAACTCCTCAACGAAAGTCACAGGCTATTTATGCAAGTTGCAGGGTCTCTAACATTTGGAAACTTACAAGCTGCAGTTCGACAATTCATAGAGCTTAAGTTCTTTGCTGGCCCTATCACTCTAGCTCTCCTTGTCGCTCATGAATCTGATCGAGGAAACAAAGCACTTGCATGGGTGAACGAAGGAAGACCTGTGGCAGATTCGCGAATCACCTTATATCACTTTCGCAAACAATGCTATGATCTCATTTACCAAATTTTGGAATATGTCGATGTTTGTTCCGGCACTGAACCCGACGTGATCGATGGTAGGCAAACACTTGCTGCTACGAAGCGAAATGAAGCCCGTCATGTTGTCAATGACTCTAATGACGAACTTTTCCATTACGAACTATACGATTGGTACCTCAATCGAGGATGGGAAAAAACTCTACTTTCTGTGCGGTCAAAATACGTCGTTCAATACTTAAAGAGATCAGCTAGTACCAATTTGGATAGAGCAGATTTATTATGGAAATTCTACCAAAACCAAGACAGTTTCTATGATGCTGCAAAAGTACAGTTGGAGCTTGCAAAAAGTGATTTTATTATACCCCTTTCACGAAGAATTGAATATCTTTGTCGGGCCAAGGCCAATGCTTCGGCTCTGTCCTCTCAGCCCCAGTTAATCGGAAGACAAGTACGTCAGATTTTGCAGTACGAAGTTACGGAGCTTCTTGATGTTGCAAACATTCAAGAAGAACTGCTACAACGATTAAAATTTGATTCAAGGTCTGATGAAAAAACCAGAGCATCCTTTGCTGACAGGCTCGATGGCCAAATCCGAGGCTTGACGGTGGTAAGTAGACACTTATCTTAAATTCGACTCGATAATTGACCATTTTCTAGCTGTACAATGAATTTGCGGACCCAGCTTCCTATTATGATATCTGTCTCACCATATATGAGACAGCATCTCATCGAAATGATGCTGATATTGCGGCCACTTGGCAACAATTATTAGATGTCACGCACACGAAGGTGGCTTCTGATCCAAGCGCTGGTCAACTCCCATACGAAGCGGTTATTACGATGATTCGGGAAATGGTCCGGCGCCTCGGTCTTTCCGAATCAACCTTTAGTCCCCAGACTATCATCCCTATGCTAGAAAAGTATGCCTTGGAATTTCAGTACCAAGTGGGCCCTCCTATTTGGCTGCCGGAGCTGTTCATTGAAGTCGGATTTACCCACGAGACGATTGTCAGCGTTCTCCAGGGAATGTGGTACCAGAATTTAGCACCGTTTACCGGCCGGAGACGACAGATCTTGTCGGATCATATCTTGTACGTCATTGAGCAGTGGTACGAGCAGTGCATACGCTCCAACGGAAGGGTCTTTGGCAGCGATAACGTCGCAGAAGGGATCGTGGGACTCTTGGAGGTGTTGGCGGGATCGGACCTGCCCCCGACAGACGTCGACATGTGCCACGACTTGCGGCGGAGAATTGAGAAAGCGTACCGATGATGTTCAGCGTGCCTTGTCACGTGGTCGTCATCAACGTACATACTCGCATTATAAATTTTAGCGGATGTATTTTTTTCACGTGCTGGCGGCGTTGAGGAGCACACCGTCGCAAGGGCAGTTTCACTTTGAGTTTTGACAGATTTCTTATCTTAATTCACGTGCATTTTCCTATGGCACATCTATCTACCTTTCGCCCGCCGCTTAGCGTGGAGATCTATAGGGCTAGACGTTGGTTTAATAATTAAATAGAGTAGTAGTACACTTTGAACATCATGTAAGCACACAGAAGCTACTATCATAACTACTTCCATCTCTTCATCGTGTGCCGCGGAAACGTAATCATATCAAGCGAGCTTCGGGACACTGACACTTCCTCGTCGTCGTCGTCGTCCCGCACGGCGGGTAACGGTGCTCGGGTCGTGAAGAGATGTACGCGTGCGTCATGTGCGTCCGGTATGCGCGGCATAAGACCAGTAGGGAGTGGTAAGTAGTAGAATATCAACGCAACGTTTGGTGGTGTCCACGTCGAGAGACGCATCGTCAATGGGAAAGCACTCCACTGCGCCCAACGGATTTAGTCTTGTCGGGCCTTCGAGGCGGCGCGCACACGAGGGGGAGTCACTTCCGATACGGTCATGTCATAGTTCACACAGAACTGCTTCCCGCGCCACGTGACGACGGTGCCACCAAAGCAGGCCCACAGCCAGATGGGTAGGGCCAAGAGCTCGCGGGTTAGCCAGGCTAGGACCCATTGTCGCGTGGGATGGCGCAGGGTTCGTTTGGGGGGCTGGAGAAAGGACGGTGTGGCGGCGTCGAACTCGATCGAAGTGCCCGAGTGAAGTTTGGTGTACACGTAAGCGTCGAGCCACATCCAGATGCTGATGCTCAAGAGCCATGCGAGTGCAAATGTCGGCCATGAGAAAGAGATACCGGGAAGCTGTTGAAGCCACGGCAAGTGGGTTAAAGAGAAGGCCCCAAAGGCGGAGCAGACGAACGGCTCGACTCCGGGTTCCACTAACGTCGCCAGTGGAACGGTCCACTTCCGCACCCGCAACCAGCGCACGCGGCGCCCGGCATATTCTTGGATCGACATTCCGGCCATTGGTTGTATCGCGAGATCACCGAGCATGATTCCATGCCTGTAGAACGGATGTCCATGTTGTTCCTCAAGAACTTTCTCGCGCCACAAAAGGTCACCGATGAGATGATCTTCACAGATATTTTCCGAAAAAAAATCAATACCCGGGCTATGCGGATTCTTCTGCGCAGTGAGATAGGCCAGATGTGATTTGCGGAACATGTTAGATTTCCCTACCACACAGGGCGCCACAGAAACCGTATTAATTGCCGTATAGAATTTGGCATGGGAAGAGCTAATGAACATTTCCTCTAAGCGTCCCCCGAAATTCTTTAGCGTGATCTGTGATTCGGTGTCATTTCTCGACACTTCGCATTCTTTCTGTTCTGTTCTATTGAGATTCGTTAAGGAAGATATATTATCTCCAAGGTCGCGCGGGGTTCGAGCTTTATTTTCCCAGCATGCGCCAACACCGTCAATGACCACGGGTAGCTGATGAACTAGCTTATACGGTATTCGTTTCTTATCATTACTATGAGCCGAAAAACCACACAGTTTGTCGACCATCCTCGCAGCAACACCCCTTCCGACCCAAATGTTGCTATCTAGGATCCAAATAACATCACCTTTCGCTTCTTTGTATGCCCGACTCATATTCTGGATCTTCGGGTTAGGCCCGAGCTTAGGTCGCTGACCATCCTGTTGATCACTCTGATCATGCTCATTGATGAAGATTTTAGCATCAGAATCCGAAAAATTAGTGAGAAGACGGCGCAAGGTAGGAAGCGCAGCATCTGCTGCCGAAGCGACACAGAAATAGGTCGTGAGCCTATCTCGGGGATAGCTCTGCTTGAAAGTCGCGGCCAGACATTCGTAGAGTTGAGGCTCTAGCCCTTTAACTGGTCGCAGTACAGTGACATGTGGTACCTGATCTGAGCTGAGAGAGGCAGACACGGCAGCCTTTGGCTTTGTGCTGTAATGGCGATACCTTGCTTGGGGTTAAAAAGGGAGATCGGTAGGGGCGTAGCGATCGAGGTTTACGTACAACTGAAGGAAGCCAATTAGTTGGACGACAACAACAAAAATATACCAAATTCCACAGGCTAGTGCAAGGGCCGGCGCTAGAGATAACATTTCATGATCCAAATTTATTTTACAGCGCTAGCTGAGATGTACTAGAGATAACAAAGAGACAACGAGTTACCGAGGCAAACCTCGGCACACCGGTTCCCCGCCGGGAAATGCGTTCTGGAAATTTGTCGAAACGATGACTAATAAGTTTGTCAGCTCTCTTGAATCTAATGATTCTCGATACCAACAATGTAGAACGCTCGTTGCTCAACTTCCTGCGATCTTAAATACCAACATTACTCAGAACCAATACATCTGTCGGAGTCGAATTTGGGCGACAAATTCCCACTCTTGGTTTCATCCTCCATAGTCCAAGGAGATAAATCTACAGCTAATTACAACGAATAGTCAAGAGTAATAATTAAGTGATCACTCGTGGCTACATTGTCGTAAAAATTCGAGGGAGCCTAAGACTATAGTAATCTTTGCCATACACAACTTCTCACTCTGTAGAGCTCATTTAGTTTAAGTAGCACTTAGCTCAGGTCTAACTTGAGCCATCACCTCTGCCAAGATGATACCGTCGATGACCTCCTCAGAGTCTCAGAGCCTGTTTTTTTCAGAAGTTATGACCTACGGAATTCACTTGATGCGTTGTACTATGTGGTAATCGGTAGCAAGAAGAAAAATCCTTCATATAATGTCCTATACCTGCTCTCGTCGTGATCTTTTTCGCGTCACCACCACTTTATTTTTCCATTTATAGGTGCAGAATCTAGCGGGACAGCTGGTGGTCGTCACATATTTCAGGGCTAATTATTTTGTTGCGATTATGAATGCGTTACAATGGACTCGTGGTTCGAAAGTTAACTTATATTCTTTGGGATAATCAGCCGCCCGAGAAGTCATAGGCCATAATTGAACATACTATTAGCTAGTTCAACAAACTCAAAGTAAAATCATTGTTCATCATTCCCATGACTCCCAGATTGGCCTTTTCACCCACGACTGCAGGCCCTTTTACAACAATCTGAGACGTATGTTAATATCTACTGATAATTTGGAAAGAATAAGATACTAACCTCGCCACAAGAAATTGTATCAGTTGTCTTGTACTCTCCTTTGTCCCGAAACGATAGCTCTAGACTTGTAACTGGTGGCCCAAAATGAGCCTTGTCGTCGTCTTTACTCACTCTGTAATCGTAAATTCCTGTCTGAGTCACGGCTCCTGCAACTTTGGGCGCCGTGAGGGCATAAATTATGCGTGCTCTGGTATAGATCCTGAGATCGGAAAGGATTGCTTGAGATAAGGGTTTTTCTTTTCCAGCGAGTGTAGAAATATAGATCAACCGTAGTTCCCCTGGAGTGCATCCAATCGAAGGACGTAACCCATCGAAAAAGCTAGAGAAGTATGATGCGCTCGGCATAACGCCATTTTGGACAAGATCACGCGTCTCTAACCAGTGGGCAAGAGAGTAGAGGGGAGAAGATATCTTTTGCTTAATTTCATTATAAAATTTTCGCATGGTTGAGCATGAGGCAACAATTATTGTTGGAGAGATCCCTCTAGTTGCTAAAGCAATAGAGGGGGAGTGGGAGGCAACGGAAGTAAGAGCTACAGAAGAATTCGAGTAAAGAGCGGCAAGGATGAGAGTGAGAGGGTAAATAGAGGAAAAGCAGTCAATAGAGAGAAAGAGGTCCGACGGAGTGAAGCGTTGTGTATTAGGAATGGAATTTAGCTGGCCTGAGACTCCCGCGACAAGAGTGGCATGAGTATACTCAACTGCCTGGCCGGAAACAAATCCAATAACTTTGCCAAGTTCTATCGAGTTATCCTTGATTGGAAGTTCTTTTCCTGCACTGGAATCTGGATCCTGAACAATTTCCTGCCACGTTGAAACATTGACGCTCCCACCTGTTCCATTGGGCACTTCATTCCAGTCCATGTGTTTGCTCCCTTCATCGACGACCCAAATAAGTTGTTTCAAGGATGGATAGCTTTTGTGAATGGCATCAAAGGGGAAGGATCCGGCAGCGGCAACAACAGTATCTGACTTGGATTTTTCTAGCTGATTAAGTATTTCATCTAAGGTTTGATCATATGGTAGAAGTATGGTAGTTAAGCCGTAAAAAGCGCAAGCGAAGAGAGTAGCAATGAATTCAATGGAGTTTGGGAGGTAGACAGCGATGCGATTGGTTCCATTTTGCTTTAGATATTGTCCGATAAGATTGATTTGTTTGGTGATATCAGCTGCAATGATTAATACTTGAACTTTACACCAATACAATTGGTTGCTACGTACCGAGATCATGTTCTACTATCTCTTCAGACCCTAGTAGAGTGATAAGCTTTCCAGTAACTCCCGTCTTGCCCTGCTGGCCCTCTATTCCAGCAATTGCCTTGAGCCAGATGTCCCTCAAGTCGCCGTCACTACCATTTCCCCATTTGGGTGCCCCAGGAGCTTTGATATTCAATCCAGAGTTCAGGGGAACACCATGTGGAGTCGAATGAGACCTAAATACTGCCGACTCACCTTCTTGTCTCACTTGGGAGGCCTGCGATTGCCTTGCCAGCAAGAGGGGATGAGCATCAGGATCTCGAGCGATGATAATAAGGTAGACGAAGGAGGTGATTGAGGCGACAAAGAGAGCTGTGGACACAATATCCCACTTGGAAAAAATGCCAGTTACGAACTGATCAAAGACTAACATCAGATTATCCATGTTGTATTTCAAAGAATTGGCTTGACCTTCTAAAGATCACTCGTCGTAAATCGCTTCAGTCCAAGCAGCATTAGGCATAGATGTGCTCACATGTGCGTGTAGATGAAAGAAATTATTCATGGCAGCATAAAAAAGAGAGGGGTAGCATTAAGACACGTGAGCTAAAAGGTCGTTTCTCCGCCAACGAAGCAACAGGAATACGACACCAGAGAAAACATCGTTAATTACTTCGTCACCTCAAACACTCAAAATCCTACAATACACCAAGGTCCATCTTTATTTTTATATGTAGATTCTAGATACATCTGCTAATTTGTGGCTCAAAAAGTACTGCTTCTTCAGCTTCAAACTCGACAACTTTTAGTGTCTATCCCGACAAGGTATGGCACGGCGAGCATGATGCTGGAGCTTGTAGCTGTGCAGTCAAGTTACATATACATAGCATGAAGCAGGTGCGATATCGAAGAGATCAGCCGTGGCGGATAAATAAATTATCACGACAAGCACGCTTTGTCGGCGACCAGGGATGCAGAAAATATTGGCTAAATGGATGATCGTGATGACATGTCCCAATTTGCACCGGTAGATGTACATGTCCAAGGAAAAGAGATAAAGTGCGCAACTATAACAGGAGAGCGTATTGACGAAGGGCGCATCTAATTGAGGATTCTAAAGCGCTTAGTTGTCCGTTGTTTAATTAATGCCCTCGGTATGGCACCAATTCAGGGCCAACATTAACAGGCGATATCTCGTCTGGCATTCGTTGGCAACGGTCTCACCGTGTGAATCACTAAGAACGGGTCCAAGTGAAATACAGATTCCTCTCCAATGTACCCAATTACTCTCCTGTGGTGCCCTTGGATGGTGTTTCATCCTTATTCTCTGTAAAGAACGAGACGAAGATTGCCAAATAAGACGTGGAATATCTTGCAGATTTTTTGTAAAACACTTGGTATTCATTCATCAGGGCATACAATCACCAAGACAGAACACCAACTGGCAGATTCCTCTGTTATACCTCCTTCCAAAAGACGTCAAATGAGAAGCATGCATCATCGCTAGATCAAATCGCAGCAGGCCAAGTTGTCAAGAAAATACATATATTACTATGAAAAGGAATGTATTCACTCTGACCTGTGTGGACCATTTCAAGTGTCTTCACACAATGGCACTCTCTACTACATGACATTTGTCAATGACGCAACCCGATTTTCATCAATTCGATTCCTTATACTCAAATCCGAAGTTTCTCAAGTCACTATCGATTACAACACTGAAATGGAGAGCCAACATGATTGTTAAGTCAAACAATTTTGAACCTACAATGGTGGCGAATATCTTAATGAAAATTTAACTTGATTTTTCGCTCAGAAGGGAATTAAACATGATCTTACACCACCATACTGTCCGGAATCTAATGGCGTTCTAGAACGACTAAATCGATCAATTGGTAAAGGCATTCACGCAATGCGCTTACCACTCAAAGACAAAACATTATGGGCAGAAACTGCAAAAACGTCCATATACGTCAAGAATATTCGATTCCATAGTGCTTTTGACAAAATGACTCCATACGAAGCACCTTATGACAGGAAACTCTCAATCAAGCATCTTAAATCTGTTGGACGAAAAAAATATGTCCTTATCCCAAAATAAAAGCGTGGATCTGGAAGTAAGCTTCTCCCAAGAGCTGAAAAGGCTATATTTATCGGATACACTGAAGTCCCTCATCACTATCGAATATTTATCGCAGAAAAAAAAAGCCATTGTTTCAGCTAACATGGAGTTTCTACCCTTTCCACCTGAACAATCCACGGTTAACGTTACATCAGTTACCCCTCAAACGCTCAATGACTCAAATTCATTATTTACGTCACTATAAATCGATATAGAGAATAATCCAGCGATCGGTTTACTTATTGACGATAATCGAAAAGATAATTCGATAATCCAAGAAGATAATCCAGTCAATCAAGAAAATAATTCACCAAGTCAAGAAACTATCTCAACTACTCAAGAAAGTGAGCAGTCTTCCACTAGCAACTGAATTATAGCCCCATAGACCTAACTAGTTAAGACAATTTGTCGACCCAGCATCCTAGACCTCTGTCTCAGCGATCAAAATCCGAACAGTCTGACAATCATCAGAATACTGCTCGCAAAACTCAGTTTGGAAGATAGGTACGACCTCGTGTGTTTAGCGACACAATAACCGGTGATTGGTGGAATAAAAAATCTGTTAATCCATCTCACCCAAACGAGAGTTCACCTGATTTTCCAGATGTGGAGGCGCTTATCAACTCCCTAGATATACCTGTACCAAAGACCTACTGCATGGCTAAGCGCTCTACTCATTGGGATCATTAGCAAAAGGCTTTCGAAGATGAATTGATTTCGCTTTACGAAAATGACGTGTGTGAAATGCTTCCTAGACCTGCGGGAAGAAAAGTTGTTGATGGTAAGTGGGTCTGTAAAGTTAAAGGAAACGCTCAAGGAGAACTCGAAAATTTTAAAGCTCGATACATCGTCAAAGGACTTTCACATACGCAGGGTTTTGTCTCCGATGAAACTTTTGCCTCAGTTGTTTGCTACGACTCCCTCGGAATACTTCTGGCAATAGGAGCAAGTAATTGCTGGAAACCTAGATAGCTTGACATTAAAACTGCCTTCTTATATGGTATCATTGACGAAGAAATTTACATGGAGCTCGCTGAGGGGTATCGAGAAGAAAATCAAGTCGCACGAATTCAACGATACATATATGGCTTATAAAATTCACCACGAAAATGGTACTTTCGTTTAGTCGAATACCTGTAACCTTTCCGCCTTGTATCATCTTTTTGACCCCTATGTTCATGTTCACGACTCAAAAATTTAATAATAACAATATATGTGGATGATATCATACTTTTTAGGGAAAATAGCGACTTTATCGAGCAAACCGTTGATATCCTCAAATCCGAGCTCAAAGTTAACGACATTATCATTCTTAATTGGCTCCTTGGCATTCAAATTCAATACTCTAATACAGGCATTACCCCTTTATAGACTGCCCATATCGATAAAATTCTAACCAGATTTACCATGCATGATTTTAACCCAGTGTCCTTACCCATCAATCAAAATCATCAATTAATGGCTGCGGAAGAAGGGGAATCGAGGGTTAATGCAGTAATGTATCAGCAAATTATTGGATCCGTCATGTACCTTTTTTTTGGTACTCGACCAGATCTAGCATACACAATTACTCATCTCTCCCAATTTAACTCAGATCCTTCCCAGTCTCATTTCAACGCTGTGAAACGTGTTTTGAGATATCTAAAAGGAACTAAAAATTTAATGCTACACTGTAAGTTCAACTCCCCCTTCATCCTGAACGGATTTTGTGACGCTTCATACGGCAATTTTCTTGACGCAAGAAGGAGCTTCTCTGGATACATTTTTCAACTCGGTAGTTCAACAATTTCCTGGTGATCACGCAAGCTACGTACTGTGGCTCATTCATCCTGTGAAGTTGAGTACATGGCTTTAGCACTTGCAACCAAACAGTATATCTGGATTCTACGCGGACTCGATCGATTTCTTGAAAACACTGTTTTTTCCTCCTAGTTTCCTAGGCAATCTTCAGGAAGTGCATTCACACTGTTGAAACCAGTGTGGTTACCGTCTCGTCAGTTGTCTGCATCTTTGGTTTCTTCGTGAGTTTTCTCTCTGTTTTAGTTGCGCCTCAACTTCCTCAGCCAGTCGAAATTGGTCTATCCATCCCTGTTCTAAGATCCACTGTGTGATTCTTCCAATGTCTTCTGGGTTGTTCATCATTGCTTCAAATGACCGATTCTTGGCCTTTCGCCAGACTTTTGTTCTCCCCTTGGACCATAGGGGGCAGGCCATAATCATATGTTTGGCGTTTTTTGATCGGTATCCACATGGGCAGCTTTGGTTGTCAACTCCAGGCACTTTTCTTCGGTACAGATAAGAATTGAACCCGATATGTTCGCTTCTTATCTGCATGGCTAAACTACTTTGGGCCCTTTTGAGGTTTTTGTGGATTGAGTATGGTGAACCTCTAAGACTTACCTTTTCCCTACCGGTTGTTTTATCTGTAGTGAAATTGGCTGCTTTCCAGACTTCAGGGTCAGCTATGGCTCTATGTCTTAGGATGGTGTTCTGGTGTTGATGTGGCCAAGAGTTCGCCCACTCTTGGAACGCGGCCGTCTTTCCCATCTCGTTTGTCCCTTGATGGACTCTTCCCCTTCGCAGATTCTAGTCCACTCTACTCTATCCCTCTTTTTCGAGAGAGAATGGTTGCTGATTTCGTGTTCGTAGACTTGTCGTCTGATCTTTCGACAAGAATTTTCTATAGTCTTCTGGATCAGTAAGTTCTGGGTGAGTCTGGCGTGTTGCACTCTGCTCTTTTTTAGATAGATCTCCACCGGTAGGGTGGAGGTCTCGTGTTCCAGCACTCTTGTGCTAGTGGACTTGTATGCCCCTGTGACTTTTTGTAAGCATTTACTCAATATGGGTCTCAGGGGTTTGACTATCCTTTCGGGGATGTGTCCTGATGTCCCAGTCTCAGCCCGAATAGGGGACCCATACATAAGGGCCGGCCTCACTAGTGTATTGTACAGTGTCTTTGCTTTGTGGAAGGTAGCTCCCCATGTCGACTGTGTTAGTCTATCCAGTGCCAGAATTTGGGTTTCAGCTTTTATCTATATATTTTTCACATGAGCGCCCCAATTCAGCTTCGGATCTAGATGGATCCCGAGAATTCGTAGGGAGACTTTAGGGTTAGTGAGCTGGCTTTGGATTAGTACAGGTTCTTGGAGGTTGTGCCTCTTCCTTGCTCTTGAAAAGTGCATCAATTGATATTTTTCTGGTGCAAATTTGACTCTGTGACTCTTTGCCCAGAGTTCGCACTTTTCATGTAGTTTTTCTAGCCTTTTGCAATTTTCTTCTGTTGTTAGCACTTACATTGTTTTTGGATTTAGGAAAACCCTCTATAAATTGCAAAAAGCTGACTTATTCTTGATTTTGCATTTACTCACAGAATTCTCCAGCGAAAATTTGGAAGCAATTAATTACTCATTAAAGCAGAAAAATCCAACTTGAAACACATTTACCTGCGCATGTATTCCATTGGAGATTTACACGATCGTACATATATACATATACATCTTCATTCATACAGGCTTAAAGAAATATTGGATACTTGTTTGTCGTTTCGATTTTATCCTCTTCCATTTATAACCCTCGAGTAGAGTATCAATCGCCTTGAGATCAACATCGAGAGACTTTCCTATTTGAGAAGGATGGTGTGCTTAATCATACGTTAGTGCAAGTTCTGTATTAACCAGTGATGTAGATTGTCCTGTAATACGTAATTTGATCTATATGTAGACACGTGCATAAACCTCTTGCATTTTGCAAAATTTGGAGGCTCTAAAATAAATTGGTAGTAAAATGTTCGGTGGACCTTTTTTTTGCATTTAGAGTGATTTTGCATTTAGAGTGATTTTATGTTTAGACAGGTGTGTGTGTGTGTATCATTTATCGTCTGTTGTGGGCCAGGCCACCATCCCGTAGGGATATAGGACGTATGAAGGATATCTAGAATACATGATCCTCCAAGCTACAGCAGTGCCCATCCGGTGCCCGACTTTTCCCAATACCTACATTTGAGCCAGCTAGTTACATCGGGTCGAATGGGTAGGAAGAAAACCTAAAGAGAAACCCAGTGGGAAAAACCTCAGTAGGAAAACCTCAGCCATTCCTCCCGTACTCATTTTCGACGAGCAGCCGCAGTCATCTAAAATAAGCCATGTAGGAGTCAAACCTACCGCTCCTAGAAAGCCCAACCAGCACCTCACCACTTGTGCCAACAGCCTATTATAAGTGATGTTGCCATCGCTCAGAGGATTTTGATCAGTAGAGCCCTTCGCCCTACCTCTCTGAGACAGTCGGGGGAGTTCTTTGTTGAAAGGGTGCTGGGGATGGTGACGATGAAACGAAGCCGACCGAGACCCGCGTGAATGAATGGGGATCCTGAAGGGAAAGATTGCGACTCTTCTTGGCTATTCCAGATTTGCGAACATACTGAGCGTTTACAGCCAGCACCGCGTGAAGGTGAAGAGTTCGACTTTGCCAGCCAGTCATGAGGTTGAACAATGCTACAAATTCCATTGGTGCCGATGGCATCACGTGTCGCTTTCATCTAGATGTAGCTGTTTCCTAAAATAATGGATGGCACGCCATACATTAAAAAGCCGTCCGGAGGGTTTTTTTTTTAATATTTTTTTTTAAATCATTCTTGTGTATGCAGCCTTCGGGCTATGACACGATTGACCCTAGTGCGGTACATGGAGCGATGTTTCAACATGACATAGGGGGCACTCACACCGAACATCATTTTAAGACAGAACTCGAAGTCAGGCGTCTTACAGCCCTTTCTACCCTCAACCGTATATGTCTGCCGTAGGAACGCATTTCAGCTACCCACGGCTGTCCTGTGTGCCTTCAGCATCGTCACAGACATGACCAGGCGAGATATGTGGTGTGAGGGTCTTGCTGGATTCGAACCAGCTTTCTCCTGTCTCAAGTGGGGTATGTGCCTCGGCTAACCAGACTCTACTTGGGAGAATGGCCTGGACGGTGTACCACACCACCATCCGACCCGTCCGGAGGGTCTGTGGTGCCAGCGTTTAACGACAGGAATATTATGGCACGAGGTGAGGAGGTCGTCAATATCTTCATAACAGGAAACTTATTGGTCAATAATATCGTGAATAAGTATTTGCTTTTTTATGAGGCTAACTTTATGATGTTTAACCCGGAATTCTTAGCAATATGGTATTTTCTTCATCCGTGATATTAGGAACATTAAAGAAGCGCGCAGCTGTACGTGCATTCAGGATTTGGTCTCGATTTCTTGAGGATCACAAGTTTCTAAATTTTTAGAAGGATATTGTCCTACTTTAGAGTCATACGACTTGGTGAATTTTGACTTTCGGTGTGCTTTGTAATTTTGTGGTTAATTCGATGCGACTTTGTCGCGAAAATATGGACGTGACTAGTACCAAGAATGAGCAGTACCACCGAAAGTCACATATTTCAGACAGATATTACATTTGTGTAAACACCTTTAAATTGACCAAACTACTCTAGTCATGTTAATAAGTACTGTTAGATTCATTTGAACCAAAAAAATCTCGAGCTTTTTATTTCAATCGTGTTAAAACGCGAGGTGAAGTTGCAAATCCAGCAAAAATCGTCCGGCTGAGTGGTAATGAACCACGATATAATAAATGGCGCGTTTAGGATCATAATGTGGATTAGTCATCAATAATAATCGAAGTTTAAATCTTCAACGTCCTCATCGAATGTTGACTTATGAATGAGCCCTTGAATAATCTGGAAATGTTTTGATTAATCTTCAGTCTTTATATGTCGTGAAGAACCTGCTTAGAAGTAGAGATTATCCCATTTACGACTTGGGATTTATACCACAGGAAATCGTAAGTCTTGTTGCACCCTCCGGATCTCATTCTGACTAACAGAATAGACTTACATCAACACGACATCTCCAACGATTAGATGACTGCCACTTTGCCGTCTCCGTTGCCTCTAGATCCACCTGTGCCTCTAACTCCTCAAGCAGGCACATGGAAACATCCAAAACTCGATGAGATTGTCAGGCGACAAGAGGCATCAACATTCAGCAAACAGAATATCAAGAACATATTATACAACATTCTAGGGATTATGGTAACTCATTATTCCGCTCGAGAGTTACCCGGCACGTATGTCATACCCTTATGTCATGACCAACCGAAAATTTTGTAGCCTCCTAATATATTTTTTGACAGCTTTCTATATGATCGTTACGCGGGCTATATTGTTAGCCTCATCCAGCTTGCGTTAATGTACAACATTGTCGTTGCATTTCTTCCACTCTTCCGACAGACCGATAAGTTCACAGATATTTCCTTGACACCTGCGCAACGGAAATTATTAGGAATCTACCCCGTCGCAGTTGCTCCAACGCCAGAATCGGAGTATAGCACTCCACCCAGATACCAAAGAACTTCCACACCCTTAAGTGGGTCTCCAATTAACTGGGGAAAGGCCCGGTTATCTGAGAATGAAACTCGATCACCTCGTAGCATTCCAGCAGGATCCCAGTTTTCTCCTCTTGGGAGATTTGATGGAAACCAGTGCTTGAACAGTACCCCAAGAGTAGTAGAAGCTCCTGGTACGCCCTCTCCGAAGCCAAAAGGAAGTACACTTTTAAATAGCAAATGGTTATATGACAAAGGTAGGAGAAACTCTGGATCATCAAGACTTTACTTGTAGAAGAAATACCGCACTAAGAGTCCACAAGGCTTAGTAATCAAAGCGATCTGAATGGTTTATTGGCGTACACAAATGAAGATTTAGTCGGATCACGAGCATTGCGGAAGAAAATTTACGCGTGTTTCATACAAAAATGTAAGGATGGTTGGACAGTTATTTGTTTGAAGCCCTGCACGGAGTAGGCGTAATAGGTATAACTAGACAATATGGTGTGGGTTTTGTACACAGCTCGATAAAATAATAGATCTTCATAATGTTTATTAATATCAGAATTTTTATCGTCGTACATCCAGGTGCTCTTCCAGAGCCCGTTACAGTCTTGAAAGGACACCGACAGTTATAGCGACCGCCAATATGATTGAGACACTTGTCGCTTAGCACTGAATGCGTCCACACAGGATCTGACCTGATACTAACTCAATTTTGGCCAAATTTTGACCTTTCTCTTAAGTCACCACCCCTCAAATTGACCACCTTGGAAGATACAAGGATTTTACTCAACATTTACAAATTTTAAAAACTTCTGGTAAATTGTAAATAAACAATGAAACTCCGATGCATTTATGGCTTTAATTTCAAAGAAATCAAGCCGTTGGTGGGAAACTGGTTATCCAAAGATCCCATTATAAACAGTCTTAAATCAGCTACTTCAATTTTGCAACAGTCTACATGGACTACCGATCGTCAAAGATTACCTAAATCACGTAGCAGAGGCTATGAAGTAATTATGATGCGATACAAAATTTTAATCAAGTCTCAATCAGTGTTGTAGAACAGAACTTGAAGATTTAACGTAATCCCCCTCAGGTGCCCGGGTGCGCAGTAGCTCGAGGGTAGGTAATTAGCACCAAAGCCCAGGCAACTGGCGTGATCCCAAATTGAATTTTTACAGGGGGGGGGGGGGGAGTATAAATAGGATCAGGAGCACTTCCGGGCTTCACTAAAGGTTGAGCTTGTAATTAATTACAGCAGATAGTTACATTCTACTATTATCCGCATCTTTCTTTATCTTGAGACTTCAATCTCAATCAAACATCGATGTCATTCTCTACCATCTTGACCATGGATTTTCCATCCACTCTATTAGCTCGAGAATACAATATCTCAGTTTCTACCGTTTCATATATTTGCAAGAGACACCGTCCAGACCTTCGGGTCAACTTAGGAGGGCCATCTCCTTTGCTCAGCGAGCATGACACCTGTCATGCTGTCCGTACCATAACATCCGGTTAGGCCGATACCGCTGCCAATGTTGTCCAAGACATCAGGAACATGAAAAATTGCTCTATCTCTGTTGATATAGTCCTACGGTCCTCAAAAAATCAGGGTTAAAAGCTGTTGTGAAGAAGAAAAATCCAAAACTAAAAGCAAAGCAAAAGAAGAACCTATTGTGATTATGAGGAGAGGTAGGACATGCTCACAGTAGATATGATAGTATGACTGGTACACTTGCTGCTGCTATTCTAGAAAGATAATAATATGTATTCAAGGCTTGAACTCCTTTTGTTTCTTCTTACTATCTAGTCTGAGGCCAAATACCTCATTATATACCTGAGTTCTACATACATCTATCCTCCAAAGCCATGTCTCTAGAACATTCTCCGAGCTCTGCTCAGTACTGGAACATTCCAGTTCTCTTTGATACCAGTATTCAAGAAGATTACTCCCATAACTACATGTATCTAGAATGATCCTGGAGACCATGCATAAAGCCATTTAATGTTATGCATAAATTAAGTATGTATAACATATGACATCATTATTCTGATATCATAACAGAACCGTCTTGAATTTGCTACGTCCCACAAGTATTGGACTACAGATGATTGGAAGCGTGTAGTTTGGTTATACGAGACGAAGATAAATCGCTAGCAGTCAGATGGAAGATCTTGGACCTGGAAAAAGCATGGAAGATGGCTGATAGAGAGGGGGGCTGAGGAGACTCTCAAATTTGGCCGTGATCATATTATGATCTGGGGCTGTATGCTGTGGGAGGGGACGGGAAACATGTGTAAGATTGATGGGTTGATGGACCAGCATCTATACACTGAGACATTGGAGGATCTCCTGCAAACACTTGTGGAATACGGTAACCTCCCCATGTTGTAAAGGAAGATTTAGAGCTTCAGTTGTTAGACTGATAGAGGTCACTTGTAGAAGTTTCACAAAAGATGAGATGATGAGATAAAGTAGGATATAATGAGGTGTATCAGGATGATTGAATTAGGGAACAGCTAAATCTAGATGAAAACGACACGTGATGCCAACGGAGCTCGTAGCCTCGCGACCTCATCACCATAGTAACATCGAACCAGGAACGACAGCCAATGAATGACATACGACGGCATTATGACAAAGTTCTTAGGGTTAAAGTTATACAATCATGAATGGTGCCCCCC
>JAKRRZ010000332.1:0-23418 GCA_022627015.2 Podosphaera aphanis | reverse complement strand
CCTCTGGTCATAAGATCCAACGACTCTCGCGTACAAACTCGCCTTACCGTAAAAGCTAAGCTCGTTGCCTCTTTTCCCCGTCCTCGGCTCGAATGGCCCTCGTATAGAGCTCCTCCTTTACTCACTCGGGCCGAATTATCTCCTAAAGAAGCTTCCCAGCGTATTAGAGATTTACCGCCATGGGATATCCTCGTCTTCTCGGATGGCTCGAAACAAAATGATGGGGCTGCTGGGGCAGGCGCCGTCGTTCTCCACAAGGGAATCACTTTAGCAGAAGTGAGAGTACCGCTAGGCCCTAACTTCGAGGTCTATGACTCCGAGATCATCGGCGCCCTCACAGGACTTAAAGCTGCTGTATCAGCACCTTCCACTCACCTTGCTTCGTCCATCCACGTAATTCTCGACAATCAAGAGGCAGCTCGACGTCTTCTAGTTGCAACACCCTCTAAAACCTCGCAGCACGCAATCCGTGAATTCCGACACTTCGCCTCCCAATGGCCCTTAAGGAGAATTCTGCCAACCGCAGCTCCTGGCAAGGTCCATGTGATGTGGTCGCCTGGCCACGTGGGCATACCTGGTAATGAACTAGCCGACAAGCTAGCTGGCGAGGCTGCCCGCCTACCGGCTCCTCCTGGTGCATCTCTCGCTGGATCTCGGTCAAAGGCGAAACAGCAAATTTGGCACCTGACCTCCGAATGGTGGCAAAAACACGCTCCTCCTACCTATTGTGAACTAGGAATGCCTTTCCCTAAAAAGCCTTCCGAAGAGCTACGTCTCCCTCGCCGAAATCTCGGGTATCTTATTCAGTGCCGGACTGGACACGGAGACTTTCGCTCGTATCACGATAGATTCCATCACCATGATGCCCTTCTGACTTGCTCCTGTGGAGGTGACAAGTCTATTACCCACTTAGTTTTCTGCCCCCTCGTTCGTGAGCGACTAGCCGCAAGTGGTCAGCGCCGTAGCTTGGGGACACTTGTTTTTCTCCTCAGCTCCGCTCGCGGTGCTAAGCGTTTTTCTTCCATATTGGAAAATTCAAAGTTCCTAACAGAAATTTGCCCGATCCGTGCTGCATAACGTAGCTCCTTGTGAGGGTTCGCTGTACAGCGCTCATAGTACCTCTTCTCTACCTTCTTAGCTTTTGGCGACCCTTTCCTTCTTTCTTTATACCTTACAGTCACCGTGTCCCCCTAGGGATGGGGCTTGTTCTTAATCTTAGCCCGGTAGACATATAAAAACACTTAAATAAAATAAATAAATAAATAAGATATTCGCCGGCCACGATCCAAGCCCTCTGGATGGTCGTAATAATATAATCGCAGACTTCGAAATAGTGTTCATTCAAACGTTCCTACGTGTCCTGGTCCTATCAGGCTCAACCTGTGCCTTCAGTGTCTCCATTTTTTGTCAGGCTATAGCTAAATGGTCATCCTATCCATGAAGACCTTTTGTTCTTGCGAAAGCGCGGGCGCTGAGTATGCTGTCCGTCAGTACCCATGCTTGATGATCTTATTTGACTACATGTACGGAGATCATCACTGACTAGCTTGTCCATACTACAGGCCACACACTCATGCATTTCCACCCACTGATGATGTTTTTGTTTGCTAAAGTTGTCTAAAGTTCCTTTTACCTATAGCCATACCGGTATCCCATTCGTCGGATCAACCGAGCTCTATTTTGTATGCCATTCATTTCCATGGGGCTAAAAACCGACTAATCTGTTAAAATTATAATTCTCAAGGCAGTGGATTATATGTAAAGGAGCTAATATCATCGGCATATTCGTTGTAACTTCTACAAGTGCATCTGCGGGAATTCTTAGATATTTACATGAGTTAGCCGAGCCAAGGATCTGCGACCTTGAATAGGAATGGCCAACAACATGGGTTCTGATTGTACAGTATTTTAACATAAACAGGACATACGAAATATAACGCCGCAAGAAAAGTAGATTGATTTTGTTCAACAAGTAGATCCACACAGATCATGTTGTCTAATGACTTCCATAACCATCCTGGATGAGTAATCTCCCCTCCCGAGAGTCTTCTGGTACGGTAGAGGGAATAGAGACCCTCTTCAACCACTCAACGGCTTTAGAGTCCGAAGTCTTGCCCTATTCTACAGCTCCAAATTTATAGGTCTCATTGTGCCTTAGATCTTCCGGAAACGGCTGTTGTTGAACATATTTACCTTAACATATTGCATGTGGGGATAGGGCCACGAGACATACTCGATGATGGGCGCTCAACCACACAATCCAAGCTGTTTCTCCCCCGAATACAATTACACTCAGATGACCCCAAGATCTAACGGTTTGATCCTGTAAATTTTAAAATGGTTGACCTATCGATGTGACAACGATTACAAGGATTAATAGCCATGATCTCGGGTATGGCGAGTTGTTCAAACCATTACTTTATTACAAAAGTTGACGGCCTATTGAGACGCTGAAAATTAATTTCCCAGCTTCTCTTGACACTAATTGACTGGGTTTCCCCAATAAAAGACCGAATCCAGGTATTTTAATTTGGCTGGGAGTCGCCCTAAACCGCTCAGTCATATCCTTGAATGGTCGGTCGGTTCGAGGTAGGTCTATGTATGTTGGCCGTGAGTCAAATCCATTCAATCAACTGAATCCCCTGAGTTGAAGAGAGCCTCTGAAAATCGAAAAAGTCAGATCAGTTGCTCAATGACCCTCAGTACGACTTTGAAGCGCTGCTCGGAGTAGGCCTCTTTTTGGAACAGCTAATCTGAGACACATGCCTTTCGTGATCACTTTGAGTGTATGTAGATGTTGATTTTTTGTCTACCGAGTCATCTTGGTCGAACAAATATTCCTACAAAATTTGGGAGCGATCGGGAAAAGGTTGATGGGTTTAGAAATGTTTATTGTCATGAGGTTTCTACTGTGATGGGGGGCCCAGAGGGGGGGGCAGATGTAGGTGACAGACGTTACATGTAATTACTGATATCGTCTTTTTCACCGCAACTGAATCGTTAATTACCCAAGAAGTTTCTCTGAGAGCCTACGATGCTGTGTCTATCCGGCGGTCGAGTCAAGGCGTAGAATAAACATCTAAAGGAAAGTCTGATTGAGGGGAGAAAGTGCGTTTTACCACCGCAAGGAGTTATTCAAGTGACAACTTTTACTTATTTGTATTAACTAGTACATGTGGTATGAGCCTTCTCCTGATTACCCGAAATAAACTCATAACGAACCATGGGATAATTTATCTTGAGAAAAATGCCGGTTGTAAAATAGCGAGGCATCGATCCGACTGGCCCAGGCGATTGCAGTCATTACAGTTGTCAATATACTAAAAATGATTGCGGCACAAACCACCAATTATAACTTAAGCATTAACCCATCATCAAACTACAATTTCACCTAGAATCAACTTTTTCGGAAACCCGTTTAATCGTCACCATTCAAGTTCCAGGAAATCATGCGAGGAATGATCTGTACCTTCCCCGAATAGTCATGGATCCTTGACGGAAGGAGATCTACCCCCAAGACGTGGTTCGAAGACGTACATGATGGAGGTAATCGTTTTCGACGAATCGACTTGATCTGGATATGAAACCATGTACTTGAAGCAACAGTATGTGCTCATTTCGCGAGGCATGAAGAATTGAGTAGAATCAGAAAGAGAATCGTACCAGAAAGAATACAACATACTCTTTTTGAAAGAATAGATGACTGCCATAAAAGAGCTTAGTCTCTCTCTCTTCATCTCTCATTATCGGAAGGACATGGATGATTTTCCTGAAGAAAGGTCATCCAGCATGGGACTAGAATACCCGAGAAAGCTCAAGAGCACTTGCTTGGTGAAGCGTTTTATGATGCAGAACTGCAATCACTGTGAGCGGCCCTTTCACCCAAGCAAAGAGACAAAAATGTGCGTGGACTATTGGATCATCAAGCAGCAATTAGAGCACTTCAGACCGACACAAAATGTTCCAGTTCCCGGCTAAAGCGTATTCTCTACGATGCTGCCCAGGAGGCTACTGCAGAGATCGGGTGGGTTTAGGACCACTCAAAGATAGACGAAAGGTAGGAGCGAGGTAGCTAATGAGACCGCGCAGTCCGCCTTAGCACTCGACCCAATCAAGCGTACGCTGGAGAGCGCCTCTCTGGCGTATCTTAGTCGCCTAATGCAGCAGCATTGCCCAACGCTACCGAATGAACGATAGCCATCAGCCGATCTAATTGTTTTCGAAACCTGAACCTCTGAACGCGTCATTACACCTACCCTTCCACCATGTATGTCCCACAGGATTCAAGTTGCTAGGTCAGCCCACGGGCTTTTTTTATCTTGTCACCATCACTCCCTCTACGAAGACGCAAACTGACAATATGCTTGGGAGCAAGAAACCTTGCTTCCTCACTTTACCCGACATCGACGACACACAAACGAGACGCGGATACCACGAGCAAACTCAACAATGAATGATCTGGGAATTTATTACCCGAGCCATTTCATTGCGAAAGCCTTTGAGAACTCACTCGTCCTCAGTCAGAGGCAAAGAGTTGCCAAATCACAAAGTAGATATGGTAGTTTGGAACTTGATATTGTGGAATAGGTATAATCATTTAGTTTTCTGTATCATGCCACTCAGTTAGCTTTCTAAAAACTTACTTTAAGATATGTATATCTATATAAGCCTTGACCTGGGAGCCATTGCATTTCCACCATCCTTGAAGGAGGGTTTGAAATTTCAAAAAGACACAAGTACCTTTGGGAAAATGATGAGCAAGTACTTACCTGGCGATAGACTCAATCTACTTCATCGGCATCAAGGACCATTTTCAAATTAGCCCTTTCTAATAAAAATTCACGTGTTGCGTTTTCAGGCCCCTCTGTTCTTTAATAAGAAAGCATACAAGGCTGTTGGTCATTGTACATCATCCACCTGGAAGATCGGGTTCGAGACAGTTAGTGAAACTTCTCAAGTTTGAAATCCACAAAAAATTCCACGGTAAAGAATTTGATAATTGACAATTTGTATGATCTTCGCTTATCCCATACTTTTCGATCACCAGAACTCCAAATTACACTCAAGCTACTTGTGACAAGTTTATTTCGCTTCTCCTCATGAGCCAATTCAAAATTCCCGATACGCCAATACCCATTAGCTCTTACACAAGGTTTTACATCCTCATTACTCTGATAAAATCTTTTTTAACAAAAGTTCATCTTACTCATCAATATTATAAAGTTGTTTCGCCAGGAGTTTGTTCATTGTAAACATATTTACTCGATCCTGCTTAAAGACTGATCTCATTTGGTCATCGCAAATAATTTGGCGCTTGTCATTCGGGTCTTGAAGGTTGTGTGCTTTGATATGTTTCCATAAATTTTTGACTACTTGAGGCCTTGAAAGCTGTAAATAATATTAGTTGTACGCTTAGTAGACCACAGTTAAGACTCACCTCTGACTCTCCGATCAGCTCTGCTAGAGGCACGCTGAGTTGATACTGCTTGTGAAATGCACCTTTTTTCTTCTCCGAACCTTTTTTTGTGACATCGCTCTCAGCTTGCACATCGCTTTCGTCACTTGCTTTTACTTTTTTGTCACTCTTTTTGTCAACTTTTTTCTTTTTCACTGTCTTAAGCTTGCTTTTGCGCTGTGTCGCTGCTCTTAAAGCACGCGTCCCCCGGTTTTCTTGCGCTTGCAGTACCTTGGCGAACTTTTCATCATCCGCTTCTACGGGAACAGAGGATGTCGATGTTTCTTTTCGTACTTTTTTCTTTGGTGGTAAGTCATTATTTAAATCAGTGTGCGCTTCACGCTTGACACGATTCTTATTTGAGTTGGAGTTTGATTTTGATTTTGATTTTGATTTTGATTTTGTATCGCAGTTGTTGCTCTCAATTGTGGATGACTCCGAGACTTGATCATCAACAGTGGGTTTGTTATGAGCCCGATCAAAACGCTCAATTATGAGACCTTGGATTGCTTCCTACTCTGGAGTTAGAGGGTCATTTGAAGCTCAGTTGCAGTGATTCCTGAGTCATCCTACTTTTGAGCTAGAAAGATCTTTTCCAACTCTAGCCTCTAAAGATTTTCGTATCTGTTTTGCAGTTACGATTTCTAAATC
This sequence comes from Podosphaera aphanis, assembly GCA_022627015.2. Taxonomy (NCBI): domain Eukaryota; kingdom Fungi; phylum Ascomycota; class Leotiomycetes; order Helotiales; family Erysiphaceae; genus Podosphaera; species Podosphaera aphanis. The sequence goes on along the minus strand of JAKRRZ010000332.1, from coordinate 17,312 downwards.
TGCTGATAGGAGGAATTCATCGATCAATTCCGTATAACGTGCATGATCAGCTGGGAGGAGTGTTGCTGTATAGAATCAGGTTAGTGCTTGCTGTAGAAGAGAGCGTGACGATGTGACTTACATGTCATTGCAAAAACTGAAGATTAGAGACATTGATAATTTTTAGGGTGAAGGTCATAAGCAGATGATTATCTAAATCGCGGGCACACAGTGCCGCCAAGAGGGTCGGATAGCGTACTAGAAAACCAACGGGTTGTTCCCTCACGTTGACAATACTCGTAGATTAGGTAAGATGGATAGTTAGACAAACGGACAGCTAACTGGCTGATTTCGGTCAGATTTTGATAAGAAAACGCGCTCTATCAGGTACATGCAGGAGGCTAGACGGACATGATGACATGTGGTGTAACATGGGGTGGTAATTACAGATAATCAAAATGGTCCGTGAAGGCAAATTATTGTTTGGCTGATTTTGTTTTTTTTTTTTGATTTCTTATACCCGATCTGGCGCCTTTTGGCCCACGCAGGTGTCGACTCCAGTCAGATACAATGATGATATATTCGTGATGAACATCATGCCTCGGATATCATTTGCAAGAATCACTACGGTTGTGGCAGGCGGCTTTTTCTTCGCCCCTACCGAACTTTACCATCCGTGAAACTCACTCAAGGGAAATCTCTCAAAAAATCTTGAGTTATCCAGACGTGCCACCATCATCATCGTAGCTTCCCTCAGTAAGGTAGGGTCTGCTGGAGTCGAACCAGCGATGTTCTGTCTCGAGTGGAGTAGATGTTCAGGCTACCCAAACCCTACTTGGAGGACCGGCCTGGATGGTAAACCACTACACCACCCGACCCTGTTTGACTGATTAGTACTCACAAGCCCATTTTTAAATGACCTATTCAGCGTCGTGTGACACCTGTAGGTCACAATTGAGGAAGGGATAATTGATGTAATTCCGTACCATTTAATAGATAGAGCGGATTGGAGTGTCAAAGATATTCCGTTCCGATCCTCTCTGATAATATTTACATCAACATCAGAGCGGGAATTTTAAACGAAACGTACCACAACCTTGTAAGCAAGGTACTTCCAAACGACTAACCGGATCCGTTACAGTGGTACAAGGTTAAGTGAAGTCGCCTGTCATTTACAGGGGTTTTTTTGCCAATCTTTACCCCAAAATAGTAATCCACCGTGGCGATTACGATTAAGCGAGGCCAAATATGGTAAAGCTTCAAACTCTGTTCAAAAGTAAGGTGAGAGAAATTGAGGTCGACAAAAGTGAAGTCGCCTGTCTCTCCCCACTTTGTTTCGCACTAAGCCTAAATGATCGAGTTCATACGTCATATTAAAACTTGCGATTCAGATTTGCTGTTGATACAGATTTCTAAGCCTAATATGAAATAGGACCCCCGTTTGTATTCAATACTTCCTCACATCTTCTAGCCATACTCCCAATTAGTTGTTTGAGCTTTTCCTCTGTAGTGCTATGGTACCATGCCTCTAGCACAATAGGTCGAATCTCCGCCCTGTTCCGCTTTCTCGTCCGCTCAAACTCCGGGTATCGTTCTTGTATGTAGTATTTCATCATACTCCATACCTTCTCGATCGGATTCAAATCAGGAGATTTAGCAGGCCAGGGCATAGATTCAACCCCGTTGGCATTGAGAAACTCCCTAGCTGGACGTCCTTTATGAACAGAGGCGTTGTCATGCATAAAGATATAATTGTGGCCCGTCTCTTCTCTCTTTTCTCTGAACCAATTACCTATCCTTGGGAGGATATGTTCACTATATCCTTCAGAGGTCATACTTCCCCACTCCCGCTCCCAAAAGACACAAGGACCTCGTTCGATTCCCGCGAAGCTTCCCCAGAACATCCAAGAGTTGTTCTTCTTGTAACGATCAGTAACACAAGTGTCATCAAAGTCTTGGCCACTCTTTTGACGATAATAGAGACCGAGATATTTTGGAAATGAAAAAGATTAGACTAACCTTTCTGGTGACATATCCAGACATTATTCGGCTATCGTTATCCATGTCTCGTCACTCCAAAGAACTCGTGACCACTCTTGACGCCAATTCAGATGCTGTTCACTCCACCATATTCGGACCACACGATGATTTTCAGAAAGCGGGAGAGAGCTACGTGGAATTCGCCGCTCGTAACCTCGTTTTCTGAGCGCATTCCGAATAGCGTATTCTCCGGCACTCCAACGACGAGAGTGGAGAGCCAGTTCAAGAAGCGACAATTGCCTAGTTTCACGCGAAGAACAAACAAATGCTTCCAGCTCATCAACTTGGGCTGAACTTAACAGCTGTGAACGTTCTGTCCGAGGTTGGGGAGAGGCACGACCAGATCTGACCGTATTCCGAACTTGAAGGATTGTGACTTCAAGTTGATCTGCTATTTCTCTATTAGAGAGTCCGGCTCTGTTGAGTGTGAGTGTCTAAATGTAGTTAATTTGTGGGGAAAGTTTTCTTATAGCTGAATTCCTGTAAGCACCTGCTATCTTTGATCTCGAGTAAGATAGGGCGCGCGTCTGCTAACAGGTGGAGTAATTTGAGTATTCATTCTGCTGAGGTTTTTGTTAGCAATGAGGTACATTTATCTGTTTGATTGGAAATTACATATTTGTATTAAACGAATGAAACTTATTGTATTTATATCGCGCTAGAGATTCGGTATAGTTTGTGTAATGAAGAAAAATATTGTTCCAGATGATTAGTGAATATTGAGGTCAGCCAATATGGACACAACCAAATCTGGTAGAAACAAAAGGAAAAAGATTCCGTGCAAGAAATGAAACTTGGCACAGAAAATTATGTAATAGTACTGGGATGCCCTGTTTTAGGGACTTCATCGTGCCTCACCGCCTGCTGTTTAAGGCTGACAAACCCCCTGCACGCCAACCCCTGTCGATTAAGCGAAAACTTCACTTACCCTTGACGCCCTGTACGAAAACCTTTACATCCCTGCAAGATAGTGATTAGAAGTTAATCCGGTAACATGAGATGTGGCATGGGGTATTATCACCTTACATACAGTCGCAAAATCTACATCAAGAAATACAATCCTTCCCTAGAATATGTATCAAACTGGTACAAAAAATCACTCTATAATTAAAGCTTCTCTCTCTATCATCAATTTGTCAAGGCGTGAGTAAAACGAGGAATTATATTTGTGAATAACAAAACCTTAGATTTTCAATATCTTTACTTCAGAAAAAATTTGCTAAAACTTACCGGGACTCACCTTCGTTATTATCAATGTTCTCATTGACCTCGGCGTTCTCTATTTCAATTGTACGCCACGGTGGCTGACTATGCATCTTCAGACTTGCACGTCAATTTTTCACAGCTCTTACATCAGAGGTTACTGCTTATGGAGTTAGTACTGTCTCTGGATAAGCAATGGTCATCGCACCATTAGAACGATGTCCTTCTAATTCATGAAAGGCTGTCTCATTTGCCATCGTCTGCTGTTGTAAATACTCTATCTTACGAATTAGTTCACTAAGGTCACTAGTCGACGAAGCTGCATCTGGTACTCCGGGCGGGCTATAGTATTCTGTAGGTTCGGAATTTCCCATGTTCTCACAAAAGCAACTTCTACCATGACAGTAGATACTACACGATCTTCCCTCTTTGCGACATCGACAAGATCGAGTTGAACATCCCTTGTTGCAATTACCAGGTCGGGTCCCAGGAGGCGGAATGGGTTTAATCAGACGAGTTCGCTTTCGTGGTGGCGGGATCCCATTACGCCGAGCACTCTGGATCAAGGAAACATCGACAGGATCAGTGGGAAAAACTATTGGCATTTTTGATGAGCCAATTCTTTCTAATGGTGGTGTTGCTCGATTATCGGGACGCACTCGCTCAGATCTTGTTGCTTCTCTCTGTGTTCCAAATATTCCACTGTTCCGAGCATGCAAGGCAACTACTCTCTGGGGTCTGACAATTCTGTGTGTTCGTATCTGAGGTTCTTGTAACCGAATACTAGCTTCATCTAATTCGCGTGTCGGTTGAGGTATCAGACGCCAAGTATCGAACAATTCTTTTTTGAACAGTTAGAGTGTCGCTTTCGATGTTAGGCAAGTATTTGTCCAGTTGATGGCTACACAGTAATCCCATTGTCTGATTATAGACCCCGGAACATGCAGGTATCACATAATTGCTCTGATTCAGACGTCGCTTTAGTTCAGCCTGACATTTCTCCTTTTGCTTACGAACAAGTAGCAACGAGGAGGTCGTCAAAATTCGGACTAACTTGTGATAGAACCTGTAGTCTGCGCCCGCTATAAATACCACGGACGCTTGGTTTCTTGATCGAGCTAAATCTGCTTGATACCTCTGGACATGATGATCATAAAATGGACCCATTTTCTTAACAAAGGTGAGGATATCAGAGCGTCCTGTCTTCAGCCATCCTTTCAGCCCTGCATGTGTAGATTCGCCTGGAGAGGTTGTGCTCATCCCACAATGGCGTACTTGATCTGTCTAGGCTGCAACACATAGCTTTTTATGTCTCGTGAACCATTGACTATCAAGACATTTGACAATGTCTTTCCATGCGATATCCTCTGAGCGCTCTGCTTGTCGCTCAAGCCTTAGGTGTGCACTCAAGTACACTTCCTCAGTTGGTGACTTAATAATTGAACAGAAGAATTCCATTGCCTGCTGCTCAACAGGATTTAGGATTGCCTTTCGGGAAAGTTCACCTTCGTCATAGCCAAAAGCACGCATTATCCAAGCCTCAACATTCATTTTCATATGCCATGAGCACAGAATTGTTGGGACGTTTGGGAATACTGATCCAAGGGCGTTTATGCATGCTCGATCCCGATCATAAAAATTTACGTTAGGCTCCTGGATTCTGAACTCAACATAAAGGTTTGGAGCACCTTTAATGCCCCAGTGAAATTAGGTTCCCTCTCCCACTCCATAAAGCAACGTGCAACCGGAATTGTATTTCCAATACGTGTCACTACAACTATGGTAAAGAGAGGTAGACCATGCATGTTGGTACGATATGTTGAATCCAGTACCAGCACTTGATGATTCTCTTTGAGAATCGAAATCATATCTCTGTGAGCAAAAAAGGGAAGTTATTGCGTTGGTATAGTCATCGCACTCGTAATCGAAAAAAAATCCTTCACGAGAATTAAAATAGCGAGTTCTGTAGGCGTCTTGTACATGATTTCGTGTTGTCCAAGACGATCTTTTTCATCGAAAATATCTTTTAATATAAACATGTTTTCCCCATCCGAATTCTTAGAAAATTGTTGATATGCTAGTGATCTTGCCCTCTTTGGATCTATCCCTGATGTAATAGCATTTTTGAGATATACCTGAACTTCGTCGCCGCGAGCTCGACGACGATGATTTGCAGGTCCAAATGCATGTACAGCGCCATGATTGTGCCCCGGCGTGTTACCAAGTCTGATGAACCATTTTCCTTGACCAGGCTCCGCAATGTTGCTTGCTATTATATCGATAGCCCACTTGCAACCAGTGATTTTACTCGCACGACTAGGTCGTGTAGACGAACATGTTTCCCTGCTCTTACCAAGGACACGTCTGGATCCCTTAGCACATATCAATCTTCTTTTATAGATATTGGTTTTTATTCTTCACGATACCGCCACCAAGAGTGATTTCAAATCCCCCTCTCCGGCTAAAATCGTGTAAGTCTTTCTCGGCCTCGGGCATGAGTTGTAAGTAGAGCTGGGAGGGGTTGGAATAGAGCTAAAATGTTCTTCGTCGTCTAGATCTTGTTCGCTGGATTGTGTTAGTGATGAAACGTTAACTCCTAAAAATAATAGATGAAATCAAGACTATTAGTGGTAGCACCACAAAATCATCGGAGAAAGAGACAAAGACAAAATTTTCGAGCCGAGCTCTATCTAATTGATGGGCATCTCCGCAGTACTGGTTCACGTCGTTATTAATCCATTTGATCGTGAAGAACTTCTAGCGCAGAATCTTCGAGAAGACAATCAAGTACGTCATGGGTGTAACTCGAGGTCTCTGCGATACCTCGATATATCACACCGACAGTAAGTCTAGATATAAGCCCCCAGCTTGGTTTTAATTTTTCAGGCGAAAAGATGAACTGAGTGAGATCAAAGCATCAAAATGTGTCAAAATTTGGTATTTTATGTTGCCTACACGCAATACACACCCTTCTAAACCCCTTTTCTTGGGACCAACATCCCACTACTCCAATACTCATCAATTCTTGTTTCACAAAACTTTCCCAAAACCTATTCACAAGAGTAAATAGTTTGAACTATCTCCCTTCCCAAGCGTGTGCGGTGCTCTCAAACTTTGTTCTTCCATCGGACATTCATAGTATTGTAGCATTGTGTGGGCTTCTACGAGAGAATGGTTGTCGGCTCACCGACGTAGACGATCATGCTGTTCATCCCAAGAACTTTGGGAGAAGATGACTCCATATAAAGCGATTCGAGGGCGGGAAAGAGTTAGGGCAGTTAGAGTCGAGACCCCTAACTCTGAATGGGCAGCGGCTCTCCTTGGCCGCTTCAGATGCGGGAAGATGACGAGTTCGACTTTCCCAGCCCGAGTCGTAGTGGGTCGATGTACGAGCTCGATTGTCCTCCTGATACTCGAGGAGCTCACAAGAAGTCGCGCACGGGTTCTAAGAGATGAAACTATTCATCACGCAGAGCCTAGCTCGTCTGCGTGGCGTCTTCAAGGGTGGTCGTCTGCAGATGACATAGCGCGAAAGCTACCATCAAACCTGTCGTCGAATTGGCCGGCCATAGTTCCGGCGCATCTTTTCCCCCCGAGACCAACCTCTCCGACCCCGAGGAAAGGTACCTTCTACTTCTTGATGGCCGTGGGAGTCACAGAAACAAAGATGGGGGGGGGGGGTACCCGCAGGATAGACTGCATGTGGTCTTTCTCCCACGATATACAGTAGCGTTCAAAAATGTGCAATAATTCGACAATGTTGGATAAATCTTACTGTAAAACAACAAATACTCCTTCAAAATTCTTGCTTCTTGATTCACACGAATTATTATTAATTTTTGTACACCAGTGATATCTTTTTGCACGAAAATAACGATTACTTCTACCATTTGTGACGGTCTTGGCATTAACACTCTATTGCACAATTTTGAACGTGTCATTTCACCACGAGTCAGAACCATGTGTTAACAACGGGCTATGTTGTAAATTTTTCTTTGATGGTTTTCGTAAGGGAAAAGCACGATCCTGCTTCCACCCTACAAGTTTTTATACCAATATTCTTTGGTTTTTCCAGAATGAGAAAGCTCTCATATCACAGAATATCCTCCGTCACTCCTTTGCTGGCCGAGGACGAAAATAAAGCGGAAGTGGCAGGAATTCTAGGTTGTCATAGAGCTACAGTGGCCAGGTATCGAATGAAATGACCAAGTAATGTATTAGCATCGGTGCGTGGACAATTATTGAAGTCAACGTCTGGAGAAAAGCGAGGTCTGGCTCTTTTTTATTCCTAATGGCAGGACCCAAGCATCAGAAGAATTGACGAAAACTAGACCTTTAGAAAGAGAAAGTGACGTTCCCTGTATGGCTGTGAGTTTATATTTAAAAAAAGATCTGGGTTGAACTAGTTATCAGAGATATAACTTACATGAATTAACCTTAATTAACTAATTTGGATTTCAGTGAGCAACTCTGGTGCCCGGTCAAAAATCGACTTGGGGAGTACCCAAAACCACCCCAAAGCATGAAATTTATATTAATCTTGATTATTTTCTAGTTGCGGTTTCTATATACAGGTCCATGTAGGCGTGAGGCCTTTGAATGTGGGGAAAATCTCTCGCGAGCAAAACCCCAAGTCCCGCCGTTGATGTACGCCCTAGTTTAACCAGTTGACATCCATAGCAATTCCCCTGAGAGTAAGATTTCATTCCGCAAGAACCATTACCGTCATCATCGGGGAAGATACGTGTTAATCCAGGGGAGGAATAGTTGTTGTAAGGTTGGGAGCAGCTCGTTCAAATTCTATAGCTATGGCAAATTGCTGCAACCGGTCAGTGGCGAGGAGCATCCGCGCTGCCCCGTGGCAGCGGCATGCAATTTAAAGGAAATCAGTAGCGTTGCTGAGTAAAATATTCGTGAATATTCATACTCCCGTAAAGACTCAGCTTGGAGGCCAAATGCAGGAAATCGATCACTGCCACACAAGAAAAGATCAGACTTTAAGCGCAAAATAATGCCTGTCACAACACCACGAGCACTTCTTCCCTTTCTTTCGCACATCTCTCGCAGAAATTGAGCGATCTTGTATCGAATTATCTTTGGCTTCTTGAGGCGATCATTCCCATGCTTTTTGGAAGCCAAAGCAATGAGTGTTCATCAACTTCTCAACTTTAACGATTGTGTGAGGGGGGAGAAAGAGACGTCGACAAGGCGCCTGAGGCTAATACCGCGTATGGTCCTGTGCTGAAACTCTCAGCAAAACCCTCCCACTCATGGGCCGAAATTTGCTAATGGTAAAAATGAAAAGTCAGCGAGAATTCATTATTCTGGCTTCAAAATAACACGAAAATAAACGCTGCAAGGATAAACATGTGAGGCTACCACATCGCTCGGTTTATACATGAGATTCATATCCAGGCTGGTCGTCTACGTCGAGACTGGGTAGCTTGAACACCTGTCCCCCTCGAGACAGAATGATCGCTGGTTCGAATCCAGCAGACCTTCCACCTTCACACGGAAGAAGCACGTATCTGATTTAGCACACTCGGATAGATCAAGGTTCTTCTCGCTTTTCCCTTGGTCGGATATTCACGGTTGAGGTTGGGGTGCAAGTGTGACGGGCTGTGCCCGGTAGGTTGTGGCTGGGCAAATCAACTTGGCCCATCCGTTTACCTGGTCGTGGCGCGACGTGTTTACGCGTACGCGAGGGTCAGGGGTACTCCCTGCTATGACTACTAGAACTTTCGAGAAGTCTCCAGAAGAGTCGAGAGTACTCCGGATGATTCTATCCCAAGAACAATTAATGATGAGGAGTTAAGGAAAGAACCTTCTGGTGGTACGGGGAAAACTATAAATATCAGTATTCTAGAGCAGATAGATTCCTTCCCCAGATTTAATATTAACTTATTTTGTGGTATTGCTTTCGTGCAGTGACCGTTCGCATTAATCCTTAACAGCAAGTCCCCGCTTACCTAGGTAGTGGTATCAGCGAATGCCATCCATGGTATGAGTGTTCAAACGTCATCGATATGTGTTAATTCTGTGTCGCAGTCACCATGACCTACTAGAGATGAGGCTGCAGCTACGGCTGAGCCCGGTTGACAGAATAAATAAATACGTATTTCAGATCCGAGAGGGAGAAATAGGTGTTACAACAGGCCTTGATGTTGGGACAGGCATTACTTTGCGCCAAAAGTCAGATCTTTTACTTTATCGCAGTGATCGATTTCCTGCATTTGGCTTCTAAGCTGAGTCTTTAGGGTATTCATTAATTGAAAGTTTAACATGAAGAGTTCAGGCCGTAAGAGGGTCATAAAAGATACTGAAATGACACGTTAAAAGTGTGCAATAGAGTGTAAATACCAAGACCGCCACAAACGCTACAAATAATCGGTATTTTTTTGGTGCAAAAAGAGAACACAGGTGTCTAAAAATGATTAATAATTCATGTGAATCAAGAAGCAAGAATTCTGACGGAGTCGTTGTTGAGTTGTGATAGATGTAGTCATCATGATCGAATGACAGCACATGTTTTAACAGTACTGTTCGTGTATCCCTCAGCCTCATGACATCTCTCAACGCGCACAGGGAACCCTCGGCCCAGACCGAAAGGCCTGCCAGGGGCAGCCCCGTGCGCAATGGCACGCCATAGCGCACGACAATAACCGATGACCGGAACGCGCGCGAGACCCGAGCAGACATCATCCGCGTGGCCCACTACGCGGGGGCCAGCGCGCCGCGACAAAGACCCCGTGCCAAACTGAATACAGGCACATGTCCGTGCGATGAAGACGCGAAAAGTGCTCCGAGGTCCGATTCCAGGCTAGCGTGGGCTTACTCGGCGTACCTGTACCAAAGGGACGGGGCGAGGAGAATGTGTGACGAACCTCTGTCATCGAATGGGAAGATTCCTGCCTTCCTATTCCGCATAGCAAGTTATTCGGCCGGCTCTCCATATTGGGTCAGAGCAAGGTCAGGAAAGGACTCACTCACGAACACAACGGTATGTTAGGAGCAAATTATGGGAAACGGAGTTGAGTGTAGGGAAGTCGGGAGTCTGTCGTTACATCTGGTTTTGAGACGGAGACTAGGAAGATGGAATTAAGTAGTATATCTAATTGCCATAGTCCAGTGATTAAAAACAACACGATTTTGAAATCTAACTGGTGAATCATCCAAGATACATGTACATTTACATAAGAGTGGCGCTGCTCGCTATCCAAACAGTGAGATTTTTCAATAATCGCCTTACTATTGTTCCATGCATTCAATCCATATAGACCTAAGAGCCGCTTAAGAGCGTAGAAGTCTAAGGCGTCCGTCCATCCAGAATGATTTAAGCGTATCTTACTACTTACTTTCTTTTCCAAAACCAAAGATATGAATAAACAAGAGATAAACGCTGTTGGATTTTGGATTGGAAGATTTATTTTTTTTGTACAAATTTATAGTTCCATCTCGATATCAACACGACCCAACAAGGATTCTTCACCAAGTGTTGCGTTACACTTATGTTCAAAGTCCCGGTCGAAGTTCTATTTCCATATTGGCTGATAAAGTAGTACTCATTAGTTCGATCACAGTAAGTATCACCATTTCCGGATGATCACTCCGGAGCTCGTCACAGGGGTTTTTTTTCTTGTCTTGCGAAGATATCGGCCATGCGTCGCCACAAAGATTCGAATAGGAATATGCATAGCCGAACTAAATTTCGGAATGGCGTTTAGGATTTTAATGCACCTAAAAAATCGGCATTGTTGTAAGATTGGTAGAGATGCTCTTAACCGAGCTACTATTAATAATTAAAACAGCAAAGGGTGGTGGTTTATTGGTTATTCTAGAGGATCTATGTAAAGCATTGTTAATGAGGTCTGAAAATCCAAAGGGACAAGAAGAAATTGCATAATTACCTTCTTAGAGGTCTAATATTTTCGTAAATCATAAAATTTTTCATGGCCCATAACGTCATTAATCACCTAGCACTTAAAGCTCGATGGTTCCAGGCTCGAAATATTCCTTAAATCGATCTGTCTCATCCCATTTTAGATCGTACACAATTGTCCAACAGACCATCAACATCTGTGGGAACCTTCGAGTCCAGAAACTCAAATATCCGTCGGGCAACGGGCCAACTTCTCGTTTCAACTTCTCACTCAAATCTTCGTAGTGATTCCGTTTATTTCGGAGCGCTCGCAAGAGATCCAATAATTTAGTACCGGTGTACTTTCGCTGTTTCCCCATACTCTCGACAAAATCCTTACCGAGCAATTTTAGAAAATCATTACCGCAAATTCCAGGGGCATAGCTTTCGAGTTCTTGCAGCGCTGGAGAAGGAGGTTCCCGTTGCTCTTTCTCAAAATGATCCGATACATCACAGAGGAAGTTAAGACGTTTTTTGGCGTTCCAGAAGAATGGATGAGCCATAACTTGATGGGCATATGGGCGGCCTTTGGGTTCGGCGGCTAGCATGCTTCCAATAAGATCTTTTGCCTCATAAGTATAATCTCCAAGAACTTCTAAGGCTCTTAAATCATATTTCCCTTGGCGAATATTCACTTCACGCATGAACCGATCCCCACAGTCAAATGGATGGTAGCCTTTGGTAAGAACGTAGAAAAAAATTAAGCCAAGCGAAAAGATATCAATTGCTCTGGTTGCACGGCGACTAGGAAATAAGCCGGTGTTGGGGAGGATAGAATCCGAGTTACTGTCTGTGCTAGCATCTACAACAGTAGTCTGTCCGTTTTTAGCATCATCATCGAGTAGTAGTTCTGGTGCTCGCCATCCTGAAGTTCCGGCTGCATGAGCTGTTGTGGCACGAAACGAGGACTGTTCGCTTTCGAGCTTTTTACATAGACCAAAATCTGATACGAGAAGACGTGGTTTTCCGTCCTTTCCAATTGAAACTAGTATATTCTGAGGTTTTAGATCACGATGCACAATTCGAAGCTTGTGCAGATGACGTATACCATTTGCAATCTGGTATAGAACATTTGGTAAATCTCTCTCACCAGCTTGAGCTAATTCGTGATTTTTAAGAGGTTTTTCAATGACATCAGCGAGCGATGCAGGACATAACTCGAGTGCAATGTAAAGAAAGCCAGCTGCTTGTTGTTGTGCAAAATATCGGATAACTTAGTGAATTAGCAACTAAATCTTCTGACAGTAAAAAATTAGCTTACCGTTTGGGTGATTATCACTTTCTCTGAGAAGCTTTGTTTCTTGAAACGCAATATCAAAGAACTGAATCAACATCCTCTTTACTGCAACTTCACGGCCATCAAAAGTACCCTCAAAAACCATTGTCCCATTACTCCCCGTACCAATAAGTTTATCAGTGTTTACCTCTAAGGCACCAATACGGATTATAGGACCAGAAATTTCATGTGGTTCACTGAACGAATTTTGAAAATCAAGTTCAGCCTTGGCTGGCGAGAGCATCTTTTGAGATTCCTCAAAATTATCGCCAACATGTGAAATAGGTTTCATTTTTGGCCGAGGGGTAACAGATCTCTCTTGAACGTTGTTTCGATTCCCTTTTTTATGTTTAACTCCTCCTCGTCGTCCTCTGTGGGCCTTTTTCTCTTTCTTCTTCGGGCTTTCAATATTAGAGCAAGGCTTTTCTTCCCCAGAATTTTCAATCTTTGCAGAATCGAAATGTGACTCGGGTTTCTGAGGAATGACTGACTTAGACCCTCCCAGTTCCATCGATATTTGGGTAGCATCATCTATCGTAGTTATTCCTATCTTCGGGCCGCTAGATAAAGCTTGGTTTATAGATGCAGATTGAAACTTTGAGTCTTCCGCAACATCTTTTGTAACTTTCCCACTGGTTATACTGTAGGAATCTCGAATCACAGTACTAATACTTCTTTGATTAGAAATTAAGATACCGAGTAGTAAAAGTAGCAGAACAGGATTCTGAAAGAATTCGATCAAGCTGTATGTTACTATTTGTGACAATTGATGAAACCTCTTGATATAACGTATGTCTTCAGCAAGAGCGGACTGTGGTGTATTAAATGAAGAGTTAATCGAAGCTCTTTCCTTTGTAGGAGCTGAGATAGTCAATATTTCTTCCGCCTCTATTTTATTATCGAATTTATTATTTTCAATCAAATGCAAACCAACAAGAGCTTCCGAAAGTTGATTTTTATCCAAAATATTCCATTGAGGCTGACGCTGTAGCCATTCTTCTTCATTACATTGCGCTCTTTGAATACCTCCAGTGATGAGAGGATATGATTTCCCTGACATGGCATACCAGCTGCCGTCGTCTGTGTGATTCAGAAATACACTACTATCCCGAATGAGGGCTGACTCTTTTTCTTCAATAAATGGTGGTTGGGGCTGTGGTAACACAACCAGATTAGACGTAGCCTTATCTGAGCCCCATGGTCTGGCAACGTCAAATATTCGAACAACTGGTGATGAAAACTTTTGATTGAAGAGTAGACCTGACCCATCGGTTTCAGCACTCCGTTCAAGATCGAATCCGATAACCCGACCATCGTGACGAGTGTAAATATATTTATTGTCCATTGTAGAAGCGTATTGTGTGTACTGGTAATGAAGGTCTTGGTCGTAGTTATTTGGACTCCACTCAGAGAATGTTAATGTTGCGATGTGATGACCATCGTTCCTACTAAAGATTCCCACAGTATATTCGGTACGTCCAAGAGTTATAGTAGCAGTTTTGGGACATTTATCTATTCCCTTATCTGCGTCAATGGCACAGATATCTTTTGTTAGAGAGTTCATCGCACCAAACCAACTTAAGACTTTTCCGGTATTTGCATCTACTGTTAGAAGATGAGTTTTTTTCTCTCCGGTATATATCACGGGTGGATCTTCATCACCATATGGAGCCATCTCTTCAACTATTTTCTTCATTGTAAGACCCGTATTCGCCAATCCGGGACTTGGGCCATTCGGTCTATAAATGTATAGTGAACCATCTCTGGTGGGCTCTACAATCCATAAGTAATCATCGAGAGCAGTCGCGGTGAAATGCTTCAAGGTGTCGGAATAGTTCCTAGAGTGGTACCTGGTCTGGACCATCGGTTGCTCATGAGATATATGCCATCTTTCCTTTCCCGTCTTGCGATCGCGCGCATATAACTTCCCATCAACGGTTGCCAGAAGCACAAAATCTTCAACTTCCCAATCCCACAGACTCCGCGCAATTTGCGGCGACGATAGCCCAGCATTAACACTGGGCTGTAGTCGAGAGAAAGGTGCTGCAACGGCGGGTTTTGCCGGAGCCAAAGTTGCGATGGCGTTCGCATGGTTTTCATGCTTGTAGGAGATGAGTGGGTTTTTCTGTGGACTGTGGATATGGGGTGTATCGGTATGGCGAACCACTGCGATTTTATCCGACGATTCGAAAAGATCTAGTTCAGGTTCCTCAGTATATGGCTTCTGGATGTATTGTCGCTGCTGCTGCTGAGCTTCAATAAGCCATGGTATAATTGTAATGACAGAAATGATCACAAGAAATGTGAAATCCCGGGCGAGGCGCCTCAGAGGCATATTGAGGCTTCAGCGCTAACAGCGGTTGCGAGGCAGAATTAGACTATCATAAAAGCGAATGAGTGGATAATCAGAGAGGTTAGAATCTGGAGATCGACTAGCTAGCGTCTTGTAACTAGAACTAATTGAACCTAAGGATTGAAACACACTACGGGCCGTTCGGGGAGTATTTCATCTTTCAAAATAATCGCTATAGATGTAGATCATGTGAATAAGATGTATCTCAGTAAAAGTCTTCGAAATTTCAAAGCGTGGAAGGTTGTAAGAAGTTAACGCAAATCCTCGAGGACCGAAATTTCTCAGCCAATAAAAGCGCTCTAAGCCCCTTTGAAGTTTCAGCTCTTAATGCTACAACATCAACGCAAAGTATCTTACGAGGCCCAAACTTGCTCCTTTTCATCCCATGTCTCTCAGATATAAAGCCACTCAACCATGTAAATAATACTAGTGATATTACTAATTAATGCAAATACGTCACTTATTCAGGCACTCAGACCCACTTTCAAGTCACGATTTGAATCCTTTAGTCATCAAACGGGCTTGATAAACGCAAAGTACTTTAGCCTTAAAATCCCGGCATACACCTGTACATGTAATGCAAATGTGTATACATGTACTATGCCCTTCAATCGACTTCAAAAACCTTAAGAAATATGGAGCATTTCTGTGGGAAAAATGTTGATGATAAAATCAGTCTAACATGCAAAATTCATGCGATAAAGCTTAAAAAAGTCATGTGTGATGCTGATATTTAGGACAGAATATCGAGCGAAAGCCAAAAGAATCAACGTTCAGCCAATGTGTCATATTGTGAGCTGATTAGAAGACGAAAGATATCAATGGAATTTGTCGACTACCCCACTTCAAAGTTTAATTTTGGACAAAGTCTTGTACTTTCATTACCGGAATCGCTAGGTATCTACGTACAGAACTTATATTGGCTTCTTTCGTTGTAGAAGATGAAAGAAGCCCGAAGACGCTTTTTATCTCTTGATCGACATCATATGATGTGGCTAAGCCCCGTTGAGACCCATTTTCATTAAGGTTTTTTAAAGTCGATTAAAGGGCATAGTACATGTAGCAGAATGAGTTGAACAAGTTGCCTTGACAGCTAAGAATTATTCATGGCTACATAATTTTACTGAGCCAGGTACTAATTAGTGCAGCATGTACGGCTTCCTCGTGAACTTACGTTTCCTCAATGACTCGCCATAGTGGCTAGCGGTGCGTGTAACGACTTTCTCGTCGACGATTTATTTCTCGTACAGCAGAATGATTATAAGCTGCTCGTAGATTGCGAGTTAGCAATGCCTTTATGGATTTGAGATTCAATGCACGATCAGAACTAGGTCCTCTCAAACCTTGAAGAGTGGCGTTATTCTCTCTCATCCACTGCTGCAATCCTTTGACTAACAGCTCACTAGTCGATAAATCTGGTTCAGGTGCTCTAGGCTAAGATCCGTCTCTTCCTTCGTGTTCTACTCCTCTATAACCTTGGCAATACTTACCACCACAAAATGTGTTGCATAATCTCCTCTCTTGGGGACAAGGACAAGATAGAGAAATACAGTCCTTCGTGTAATTACAAGGTCGATGCTGTGCATGCGGAGATCGATTCGCCAAACGTACTTACTTGGGGGGAGGCGGAATCCCATTACATCGGGCGCTCGGGACCGAAGACATATTAGGGGAGTCAAGCGCAGGTTGTGTACATGATAAAACATACACTTCAATTGGTGGAGGTTTTCTTGTACATGACCTGATGTTTATTCTTTCTATCACCCCCACCAAGAATAATTTCAAAGCCATCCATACGACTGAAATCGCGGAAGGCGCACTTAGACTCTTGATATGAATTACATGTATAAGTGCTGACTGGGAGGTTGGGAATTGGGGTCAAGCTATCTTCTTAGTCGTCTTGATTGTCTTGCTCAACTTCCGGCTAGATAGATAAATTTTGGTATAAGAGGCAAAATATGAGAGAAACTGAAGGGGTAGATAGTATACAGACAGACTGTCATTAGAGGAAAATGCCAGAATATGTGCTTGTGGGTAGCTCAATTGGAAAATGAAAGAAGGCATATGTTAATCTTTCAATCCACGGAAATTCGACACTATCCATCTGTTTTAGTTAAATCAAGCTCTGGATCCTCAAAACCACCATCATACTCATACAAAATGCAAATTAAGAAATCCATAATATCGATATTAACGTCAGTCACCCACCTCTGGGCCCCCTCAAAAAACCCACCTTCGTAGAAACCCCTTGAACTAAAACTTTTATAACTCCAACAAAATTTGATCAGCTGCCTTCAAATTTGGTGATAGCATTCTTTCGATCTTAATGCATCAATATACAGAAAATAGTCTTTTTGTTGAAAGAACAGACCATATTCTGTGATGCTGTCACGTACATGGAAGCGGAGTGAGCTAGTTAGGTCACGTGTAGTTTGCTTACATAGTTCAGATCAACAGACGTAGAAAACACCATGACTAACGAATATATACAACCTGAACTCTTGCCTTATTGCTTCCTAGTCTAATTCTCCTACGTGATATAT
>JAKRRZ010000331.1:0-23461 GCA_022627015.2 Podosphaera aphanis | reverse complement strand
TGGAGCTTTCCCGCATTAGGCCTCGCTTAGACAAGATTATCACTGAAAACTACCTAATATGGATAATGATTGGCAAAAAAACCCCTGTAAATGACCAGTTAGTTAACTTACCCTGGTACCACTGTAGGAAGAGAAGATGAATAGAAGTACTGTCAAACCTTGCTAAAGGGATAGTGTGTCAACCCCAAAGTAAGGCCTATGATTGGAGGCTCCGATGCAGGCAACCAATAGAAACTCGTAAACTAGGGTAGACCCACTATCCTTATAGCGAGGTTTGACAGTAGATATAGAATGACTCAATTTGGCTTAGCTTCAATAATTAGCGTAGGGGACAAAATCTCGGCCGTATAAAAACACCATACAAATTAACCTTGTCACCTCTATTAAAAGAATAACAAAAAATTGATTTCTATTGATATGATACCGAATCAAGCAAAAATGGCCTTCAAAAGCCCCCACTGTTTTTACTCCACTGGACAGAACCGATCCTGGAGGAATAGTAAGTCACATGCTGAAATTTTCTTACTTTTTTTATACACTTTATCTCATGTTTGAGAATTACACTTACTTAGACCATTCGACGCCCAACGCCACAGCTCTCCTCGCCTGGCCGCGCCACAAATGAGGCATTTCACGCGCGAACAATCAAAGTTTTGTACATATCAACCACCCAGCAATATGCAAAAGCATACGGGACATTTGCTCCACCATTTTTTCTGCCATCGAGCCCGACAAATCCATCCTGGTAGACTTGAGTTTTCAAACTACGCTTGCGGGAGATAGATAGTACATGAAAATGTGGAAGTGTACTTGACATCTTGCCCATCCCGACTCGTCACCACTTACAACGCGCTTTCTAGGACGATGTGAACGAGTGTATAAGAGGTAGAAACTTCTCCGTGCACTGGACGTAACACAAAAGAGTAAAATGAAGTGCTTGCTGCAATCCTTAACCGAATGGCTCCAGATCCTGATTTAATCAACAGAATCATATTACATCTCGCATACAGACACTATAAAGAAATACTTCTTAGAATACACTCTATTTATGATGGGATACTGACATTACTACAGAATTCAGGAAAACCTGGAAGTACCCAGCCCAAAACGTACACACAGATCTGTTTGCGACACTTTCAACTCGTATAATTACATAATAAAACAGCTCGGTGGAGTCTAACTTCACCTCCGTAACCCTGAGCCGATACAAAAGCTGTGATACCACCTAACTTTCATCCATTCTTGCACATTAATCAACGAACCTTGGGCTGTAAATCGATACCGGTGGTGCCTTCGCTGCTGTTCCTCGATCGCCATCTCCTTCCCTAAGAGGCTGAATTTATCGACAAAATTGTCTTGCCAATTAGAGTAGGCCCAACCTCCTCTAATGTGTTGTTCTCCTTTTACTGAGCACGGTCATGATAAATACATCTAATTTTGTAGAAAATGTAACTCCGCACTGAATCGTCCCCACTATCTTGCGAGAGCGATAATCTTGTCGTCCGATCATATGCTCTATATTGGTCTTGTGAACATAGCATCTGCTTTTATTTCTACTTACTTCTATCTCTTCGTTAGTAGACCCCTATGTCTAAATATATGTTATATTTCCATATCGAACAACATGCACCATATAGCCATGACACATCAACAAAAAAGATATGAATGCATGTACGTGTAGTACCAAAAAAATCAATTACTAAGCAAATTATTATGCATACATAAATTGAGACCGCTCTCGTTAAGGCCCACAGCTTTGCAAGTATAGGGATTCTTTATGATGTTCCCCAAGTATAATTTGATGAACCACCACCATTCCATGCAAGAACATTGGGGGTGTCGGTTGGTATATCAGTTAGCGTGCCCAGTGTACCAATCGCGATCAAATTCTCCTTTAGCTTTTTGGGGGTGATCTCTGGGACAGCATAATCGGAATCTGGCTCGGGTTGAAGAGACAAATAGTAGGCAAGTAAGCCGGCTATGTGTGGAGAGGCCATAGAAGTGCCAGATATAACGTTAACTGCATTTGGGCTACCAGTCCAGGTAGATAGAATGTTGAGACCGGGTGCGAAGATATCGTTACATTTTCCATAATTCGAAAAGTAGGCACGTTCATCCGATAAAGTGGAGGCTCCAACTGTGACGGCAAGTTCGGCAGATGCGGGAGAGTATTGGCATGAGTCTGCGTTATCGTTTCCAGCAGCTACAGCGAAATGGACGCCAGCTTTAACAGCACCGTTTACCGCACGGTCAAGAGCAGGAGATTTGCCACCACCCAGAGACATGTTTGCAACGGATCCTTTGAATCCCTTTTTCTTGTTCTTAATATTGGCAAGGTGTGCATTCACAGTCCATTCAACACCCTTTACGACATCAGACATACTACCAGAACCATTGCTTTTAAGAACTTTAACTGCGATGACATTGCTGTGCTTCGCAACACCATATTTTTTGCCAGCAATAGTACCAGAGCAGTGAGTTCCGTGGCCATTTCCATCCTCATCAGTATCATCAGTAGGGATTGTTTTTCCCCATTGGGCTCTACCTTCAAAGTCTACATGTTCAATATTAATACCAGTATCGATAACATAGGCGTCGACGCCATGTCCTGCCTCGGGGGCATAGATATATTTGTTGAAGTTCGAAAATTTTAGAGAATCACGATGAGAGATACGGGCAAGACCCCATGGAGCCGATTTCTCGGTTACGCTTTGCGTATGGACTGTAGAATCTTTCTCAACGTATTCAACCTATAACAACACGTATCAGTGAGTTTTACAGCCAAGTTCGACTTAAACCGCAATGACGATGATTAAATACGATGTTTATCATCTTGACTTGTTGAAATGAAACCCGTATATTGAGAGCACATTGTGATAATTTGAAAATGACGGCAGGGGGTACTTACGTCTGGATGAGCTCGAACCTTCTCGATAACTGATTCATCAAAATGACCAGCATAACCCAAGAAATTCCCGGCGATGTTATAAGTATGCTTCAGGCCTTCGAAGGTACTCGTCATTAAAGGCGACTGGGAACGCTTTCGAAGCTCCGTTCGTTCTACTTCACCCTGAGAGTGTATCTGCTTTACCCAGTTGTGATGATCAGTGGCGGACGCATCATCAACGTGCTCTTTGAAAACAATAATGTAAGAATCCGGAATCTGAGCCGAGTTTAGAGAATTCGAATAAACATCGCCAATAACTTCAGTATGAAGTGTTGGGGCTGTAGAGGCTAGCAGTGGAAGTAAAGAGAGGCCGATAAGCCCACGCATGTTGAATTGTTGTTGAATCTACACCAAGCAAGAAAGAGGATACAAAAAGATTATTATTTAAGTAGATAATTATTCTTGTGGTTATGTGGTACAATGATTAATTAGTGAGATGGTAGTGGACAGGCGTGAAGGATGAGACGGGATGGATGGGCGACGGATTAGTCTTATGTTCTAATCCTCACACCGCGCGGGCGGGGGATTGTGTAGCTCCAAGTTAGGTTAGCCTTATCTATCATGACTAATCTATCCCTCTGATATCGGAAGAATGATCTTAATATAGCAACGTATTACATGTACATTGTACTATAGTAACCGTCTACTGACTGGCCTCCTATTGTGGGGATAACCCTAGTCAAAATTAGAGTCTGCTTTGTTGACATTAATACATGTATTTTCACCTCTCACACATACGCACTGGCACACGCACGTACGCACTGGGACGGGGGCTCGTAGGTATCATTAGTGAATCTATTTTACTTAACCCTCTCTTACATTCTTCTTCTCCATATCACGGTATTACCAACTCATCCATTCAGTTATACTACATGTAGAATATAGTTGGTAAATTGTTTGTGATGACTGATGACTTTTGATGGGCAAGATAAACCACGTCATTGGCAAGCTAGCACCTCCGTGCTTACCTTTGTCATTTTCATGCATGGGAGTTGTTCGTCAATTACTGACTTAGCAAGGATCATATGAGGATCACTTTCTCCTTCCCCACTGGGAACCTGACTTACAGGGGATAGCGCGAATGAGGATAAGATAGTGCGAGGCTCTTTATCGACAGCTTCTATTAAAATACAGATACCGCGGTGACTTTGTTCATGCAGATCTGCAGGACAACAATGCTTAACGAGAATGGAAACAGAAGCACTTAAGTAGCATGCAGTAGATTGGCTCCACTTTTGCTTTCGACATACATGCACTAGTAAGTAAGTAGGCTTGAAGGCAGATGAGACGTCTTACGAGGTCATCTATCGGCAATTTTTCATTTTTATGGACGGTACAATTTATTACATGAACACGTACATCAATAAGTTCTGGCTACAGGTGTACATGTACTAGAAGTGTATTTACCAGTTTATAACCTGTAGTTTCAATTACATGTACACTTTTCTTCTATGTAGCCACATAATTTCACATAGCTCAGGTCGTCGTCGATCAACAGTTTGTCAGTAACCTCTTGTACAAATAGTACATATATCGACCTAGAGAATGATTATACATGCACCATAGGAGCTCTGTTATTTAGGGGTTTCACAGCTACCTGGTATTTCTTAATTAACACATGATTACTAAGCTATTCCATGCCCGACAACCAATCAGATGAGTTTTGGGGGTTCGGAATAGCTTAGTAATCATGTGTTAATTAAGAAATACCAAAAAAATAAATGTTCAGGGATGTGCACGTGATACCCAAATTGAGGTTTCGCACGCTAACATTAATTACGTATACATATACTAGTTGCACATCTACAAATATTAAATTAGGAAAGTTCTGTACGGACATTTGATGCGATGCATGGGCTGAACAGTGTACAAAACTTGCCTCATTATCCATCCTATCAAATGAAGATCGTCACTCTTCGGTTACAACAAGTTAATGAACTGCCCAATCAATGAATGATGATTTTGCACCGCCCTGAAAAGTCGGATGGAAAATGGCATGTGACCCGTCTTATCTCTCAATCTGAGCGCACGGTCTTTTGGGGTAACGTCATTAAGCCGACCAGTAGCTACGTGCGGCGTTTTCTTGGACGGCGTTTGACTAGTATAACATCATTGTTAGGCTATCAACAGATATTGTTCGACACCTCTCGATGTGATTTCACACCCGTATAATTAGATGTAGAAGCTCGCTAGATTGAGTGCTGAGCTTTAATCATTTCACTTGGCGTAATTAGGGACAAGTTCAAGATCCAAGGGTATGAATCAACAGTTGCTTGCTCTATGTATCATCTTAATCCTAGAATGCTCCGTGCCATTTACACACTCGGTCCTCTGAGACAACGCTGCGTTTCTTCCCCCTAAGTGAAATATTTCTCCGGTAAATGCTGTTAGTTAGCTGAAATTCTTTATAGCTCCTCTTAAACCTTGGCATAGTGGAATCTACTTTATCCCGAAGGTAAATTTTTGTTCA
The DNA here is from genome assembly GCA_022627015.2 of Podosphaera aphanis. Lineage (NCBI taxonomy): Eukaryota > Fungi > Ascomycota > Leotiomycetes > Helotiales > Erysiphaceae > Podosphaera > Podosphaera aphanis. The sequence continues at coordinate 18,044 of JAKRRZ010000331.1, read as the reverse complement.
TTACAGCTTTATTCAGGACTCAGCTTAAACTCCAATTTAGTGTCTTAACTTCCCTTGAACGCCACCTACGCCAAGGTCTAAAATACTTAAACTACCAAGACAGTGTCTTGTCTACGTATTCAGAATACGGACAATTATTTTCTTACTTCACTACCCTTGTTGGGGCTTATTACCTTCATGTATCGATCGACTTTTCATACGCGTGTTTCAAAGCACAAAGTCCAAGCCTGGATCACATAACTAATATAGGCTTAGTTTCAATTGGACGGGAAACTGTGCTAATATAGCAATTTTAGTTATTACATGTACATGTATTATTCTCTCACCTTTGATATCTTATCACACTTTGATCAGCTCTTCACTATATTTCAGGGATCCTTTCCTTTATCTGGGGTTTTCCGCTTCAACGTCTTACATCGGTACAAGTAATTACCTGTTTATCTTAGCACACCTTTCTGCACGTGATAAATAATGCGAGAAGCATTTGGCATCCATCTAATTGGCGTCAAAAGTTCCAGAACAAACATGGCTGCAATTCGGATACATATTACCCCAGACTTTAATTGCCTGTGTCCTCTCGCGAGCACTTCAAACAAGGTCTTAATTGCCAAACTAAATTGTTTTGATACATAGGATATTTCTTGAATATATCGCCACCAGCGTGCAACTCTATCAAGCCTGACGATCGTCCAGTTTTTCAGGAATCTCTCGCTTCTACATTTTTGGTAAATGTCACCCAAGCCAATCACTTACTGAACAAACACACCTATTTAGATGGTGTCGTGATGTACCGGTCACCCTAACCCTCGGAAATTTTACGAACTTCTTACCCAGATTTTTATGGTTTAATGTGATACATCTAGAGCTAAAAATTTCAAATTTCTTTCATACATCTAAGCGGCATCATAATGCCTTAACAGCCCAACATTTCGTAAAATGATTTGAAACATTAGACTCTCCTTTGAACTAACCAGGTAATTGGTTAAGCAAGACCGATAAAGGTTTCGATATTCGCCCGTTTGTTTCAAGCCTTATTACGAGATACACTTGAGCAGATAAGTTGTCTAACTGCCAAGAATCACTTGGATGCTTCAAAGATTTCACTTTAGGTTATGTCGATAAATCACATTACTGTCAAACCTTGCTATAAGGATAGTGGGTCGACCCTAGTTTACGAGTTCCTATTGGTTACCTGCATCAGAGCCTCCAATTACAGGCCTTAATTGGGGACTGACCCACTATCCTTATAGCAAGGTTTAACAGTAATCCACTAAGTATAAAAGGAGTTATGTAAAAGGACTCTACCGTGGATATCCCTGTCCTTACGTTCCTCAACAAGTTACAAAGCAAAAATATTTGAGAAGAAAAATTAGCCACAGTATATCTGACTGCGGAAAACTTTGCATTCGCACTGTTTTGAAGTCATCGACATTGAAGACGTAGAGAATACGAATAACCCATCTCTCGCGTTAAATCCAAAACGTCTTACAAGGTGTCTGTAGACGATATCACAAAGGAAGAGTGAATTACATGTACTAAGACCAGCCTTGACTAGTCACTACGACTAGCAAAACGATTAAAAAGAAGCAAGGCATGGAGAAATTCTTACATCCTGCTTCTTTTACCATTGTGACAAACTACCACTCCTAGCAACTGGCCCTGTTCTATCATAAAACACCCTCATGGAGGAAAATCTGTCACTAACAGGAAATCTCTCGTATGCATCATCGCTCAATCCGCCAGCGGCGGCTCGCGCGCCAATGCTCCAGAAACAAATTGACCACTTTACTACTGATTGCGAACCGGCACACTTATAGTCAATTAGGAGTATTGCTAGAATGCGCGCGCAGAAGGTGAGTCGATAACTACTGGTGCTTGTCCAAAAATATCTAAACAGATTCTTCGAAGTGACAAAAGCTCAGAGTCGAAAGATTCAACGTGGCTGGATAGATAGCTCTGGTGCGCTCAGGTTTTTGATTTGCACAGAGTCTATGCGCTTCACAACATCAAGACACCCGCCCAAACTCCAACACCACAACCTCTTGTTGGGATTTGGGCTCGGTTTTTGTGTGTTTGATGGCATTGGCGTTGTGAGACGCTGAGAGCGCATGCGATGCAGTTCATCCAGCATGATAGTCTTTGTGGTAACTTATGTAAGTAACGATTTGCACAGACCTAGAATGATGTAATTAATCTTTTTGCTCTTCACCGTGACCCTCTTTTTGAAACAAGCGTCACTTGACAACTTCTAACTGCACTGTGACCGCCGAGTTCAGTCTCGGCGATTTTGTCAGGGAAATCACAATCATACTGTTTCCCTGATGCACCATTCTGTCTCCCTAGAACATGGCATCATACGCTTCCACAATCTAGCCCTCATAATGTGCCCCGGAATCCCGTCATGTCCTCAACGAAGGCATAGCTTAGCCAGCCCCGAAAGGAATGGGAAGCGATAGAAGACTCTGGCACACAGACCCATCGCACAAAGTCTATGACGTGAGCCCCCGCCTCGAGCCGCAACAGATATGCGATTCGTCGTGGTAATCACAACAGCGCCCGCCCACCCGCGACGCGTCACATCTCCAGCGTGACAAGCCGCGTCCCTCGCGCTATGCACACCGACAGAGGATGCTTTCCCGGTGGGTGACTGTGACTGTGACGCAGCGCCTGCGAATCGTGGTGCGACGTGAGCGCACGGGATCACGAGGAGGAAGGCGTGGTGAGTGGTGAGCGAGGAGATGAAATGGATAGATGGAAGGATAGTGATGAGATGGAGAATAGTAAAAGGCATACGCGTGGGAGTAGGTGGTGGGACAAGGCAAGGCGTCAGAGGAAGGAGGTGGGCTTTCCAAAGTGCGTGTATCTCTAGATTTCCCGCTCCCTCCCTCCCTCCTGGACAATGAGAACACACTCGAGAAAATGGACAGGAAGTCCATCTTACAGAAAGCGTTACCTCTAGTACGCTTTGTGTATCATTCCCCGATCCATTTCTCGAAGATGCCAACGGATGACTGTCTCCCTGGAGACGTGGGCAAGTATCTTCAGCGTCTAGCTCTAGTCCTTCGGCTGATGCTAATACACAAATTATGACAGTCAAGATGGACTCTATCACGAAAATTCATGATACTGATATGCGTGTAAATATTTACAATACAATTACAATCTGCCTACCTCAACTCCTATTTTCCACCCAGGGCCACTCAAATCAGAGAATATGCTAGTAAAAATAAATGGGTATTTGGTACTTCCCCCTTGACACCGAAACCATAATTATCCCTAGATCATTCGCAGGAAACATTCTCTCTGTCCGAGTTATGTAAAGAAAAGCTATTGTGTATGAATCAAACATGTACGAAACGCATATGCACCGTGAAAATTTAAAAAAGGGAGCCTTCCCGCCTGAACAGCCGCTTAGTTCCTCCAACTTTCTCCAACTCGCCAAAGCTATATCCCCGGCTTCTCTCTCTCTCTGACCGATCCCCTCTATCGGCACGCTCCCGATTTCTTCGATCTTTCTCTGCACTGGCTAAACGAACCTTTTCTTTCATACTCTCAACCCATTCTTGATCATGGTCGCTGATTAGATTACTCTTACCTCGGGGACCGGCGAGGCCGAGGTTAAAGTCGTCTTCGTTCCAGCTCATGCGTGAGCTCCTACCACTGGTAATAGATGTGAGTGTGCCATTAGAACTGGCTCCTGATGGTGGTGTCTCAGGAGAATTGTGCTTTATAGCTGGAAGCGGAGTACTCGGACTCCGGAATGTATTCAAGGCTGATTTAAGGGATAAACTTTCTGTCGAGCCTGAACTGAATGATTTACGTACTTTGCGAACATTCAGATTACCTTTAGATCGATATTGTTCCGAAGCGATCTGAGGCTTCTGTAGAAGCTTAGTGCGTGCATTTGGTCGAGCAGTAGTCCCTGATGTAGTCGAGCTACCTGACACAGCGCGCTGAGGAACGTCTTGCACTTTGATCGTGTCTGTATTAACTCGACGGCCATGGTGAGAGGCATATTCTTTGAGGTATTCTCCAAGATCTGCCCATCCTCCGCCAACACGTACCATTACTCGTTCGCCATTTTCACCAACGAGTCGTACAAAAAGTTTGATAGGTGCTTCGCCAGTCGAACAAGAAAGATGATAAACTCTTATTTCTGGGCTGTGTTGGCGTCTTGGGCGTGATGATCCTTTACTGTAGACAGGTGCAAGCGTAAAGGAGGGCGTCGATGCCCGAGAATAAGAGCCATGATTGCTTAAACTTGAAGTCGATCGTGATGATCGAGTCAACGACTGCCTTGGTTTAATTTGATGCGGAGCTAAATCAGAATCAGGACTCAAGCAAATACGTGCCGATATAGATTCAAGAAGCGAAGAGATACATTGCTGGATCTGCTCATCTGTACTCCCTTTTGTTATTTTGATTGGTACACATCTTGAGGGTGACGATAAGTCGATTTTTCCGAGTAAATTAGCTTCTGAGAGTGACGTGATTCCAGAGCAATCCGGGCCAAATGAAACTGATCGGGGTCTATTTATTCTTATCGAGGGAGAATCTAGAGGACTTATATCGTATCCTTTGTCTTCGGAATGAATACGATCGATCATTGAAGGTTTTTTACCAAGCTCATGATGTAGTTCGACGTTGAAGCTTCCATAAGGAAGTTTATCTAGCGAGTAAAGCATATCTTTGGGTAGAATACACCCACAATTCGACACTTGAGGAGAAGAGTTTTGTAAGATGTCCATTAGTGGCAGATTCTCTCTGAGAGTAGACTGATCTGTATGATCTTGTTCAGTCTTATGGGCTTGGCATACACTGCTTGCCATTTTCATACAAGAAGACAGGACCCGTGACTCTTCGAGTACCGGAGACATCTTTCCTGTACTTAATTCATGGGTACTGCGAGGTGGTAACTCACTTATCCTTAAGGGTCTTACGGAAGGCTTCTCGCTCAAAATTCCTATTTATTTTTGTTAGCCTGACAAGATTTTAGACAGATGCTCGGATACGAACTTTTTGCGGTCCTAATCTGGTGAGAAATTTCCGGAGAAAAATTGGTGCCAAGCCCTGGCTCTGTTGGATTCACGGGCAAGCAGCGACTTGGAGAGTTGCAGTTTGATAATTCACTTTCATGGTTTAGCTTGAGTTGATTAGGCTGCTTCGATGTCACATCTTCATTGGGAATTATATTTATTTTCGTCGCAGTATAAGCACAAGGACTGATTCCAGTGGAAACGCCATCATCAAAGAAAGTGTGTTCGATCGATTGCGGCTTGATATATTTCATTCCTACCTCAAAATTTATATCATGTGTATCTGTGTTTTCTTGATATGTATCTTCAATTATAGTTATGTCTAATTCAGATACTCCGACTCTAGGCTCAGGCTCAGGCTCAGGCTCAGGCTCGCAAGATTTTTCACGTATGACATCTTGAGGTAATTCGAGAGGACTTTCAGGATGAAATTCACTTGCTGTTAATAGGTTTCGATTTCGTTCTTCCTCAGTTATACTGGTAGAATAAATGTGGGACTTGGTGTTATTCAAACTGTCCTTGTTTTTTGATAAATTAGTAATTGTCAGGTTTAAAATACTTGTATCAGAGTTTATATTCTTAGATTTGATAATATGTTGAGGCGAGTTATCGCATTTTTCTCCTTTATATGCCCCATATGCGGTTAATTTTGCTGTTTCGTTGTCTTCCCAGTTGACTAAATTCGACGAATCAAAAATATCAATGTGATTAGGAATATTAGACGTGTTTTGGGTGATTATATCAGCTGCCTTAGGCTTCTGGGTACATGTATTGAATTGATCAACTGTATTTTTTCCGACAGCTTGTACCGATGGACTGTACTCGTGCTCTAGAATTTCCTGACTATCCTCCTTAATTTCAAATCTTGAATCCGACGGCGATTTTTTGGGTTCGCAACTCGCAAGCCTAAGTAACTTTTTGTGGTCGTCATTAGCCCTGTATAAACAAGGCTTACCAATATCATCAGTGACTTCGAATGTTATCTTCTTTTCAGGAGTAACTGTTTCGATTTTAATTTCTGCGGTTTCGGTTATGCTCTCCAAATTTTTGGCATCCTGAGCTTCAGTGCAAGCCTCTTCTGAGATTGCCCATTCATCCTCACGAACCTTACGATCACCTGCAACGACCCAGTCACTGTAACCTCGTTCGAGATTTTCCATCCTATCTAGCCACAGCTCAGGGAGCGTATCATATGTTGCTTCGAGTGAATCCAACATAAAGTCTATTTCCTTGCCGAGATTTGTAACTTTTTCTTCTAAAATACTTCGGATTATGTCATAAGATTTTCTTGAAAACCCCTGATTTCTGACAGGACTAGCGTTTCTTTTGTAATCTTCTGATATTTGAATGGCATTCCAGCCACTTTTCAAAGCTATATCTGCGTCGTCCATATCAAGCATTAAGCCTGGGACCCTTCGCAGGATAACTAATCTTATACTCCACGACTGGATTAAATGCACCAGTTTATTCAAAGTTGGCAGAGTCTGGAGAACGGTCGCAGTAACAAGAGCTGTAAAGTCATCGATTTCGTTGAAAGGCGTGGATGAGATGAAATTAGGTGTTTGGATCTTAGAGAATGAATGAGAAGGAATGGATCTTGGAGAAAAATGAGTATCAAGGATCTGTCGTTTAAGTTCATCCATATCTAAGTTTTCTAAGTCGGCTGAAATCTCTTCAATTCGCTTTTCATACAAATAAATCTGTGATTCGAGTAGTCCGCTGGTATAAATATAACCCTTTCTATAGCGAATGGTAGTAGGTTCTTTTGAAGATGGGAATATTTCACTTTTCACTGGTAACATCTCAAAGCCCGTTTGTCCTCCAACTTTCGGCCAAGGCCAGCTTAACAGTTCTTCCGTCCACATGTGTATTTTTTTTGATGCATCTACAGCACGTAGACCAAATGCACGCTCGTTTGGGGTAGCTGATTCAATACTGTCCTTTAAATGTCCAGAGGGGGTGGTAATAGCTTTGAGAGTTGTCTCAGGCGTCAAATTAGAAAATAAATCGTCCGACAGCATTTGCTGACGAGTAGAGGAACGAGAAGCAACGAATGTGCGTGTAATCTTGGGAAGCGCGGCGGGAGTTGAAGGCTGGTCCATAATATTTACTGATAAAAAGATTGCTTGCCTCAGAAAGGTCAAAACGAGCGATACATTCTTAACATAAAAGTTTTATAATTTGGTTCGTACCCTGATTTACCGTATCAAAGCTCGACATATCGATCTTGAAGTGATACGAAGTAGGTCTCCTGCAAGCTTTTAAGATGTCAGCTTGAACAATGTCATGTCCTGTATTGGTTTTATTACAAGGCTGATTCCAGGGTCTAATATGTCAAAAGGCAATTACTTAGCAGAAGTTCTCATGAAGAATCTTTGTCTGTGATTACTTGAAAGAAAAGAGGTATTAAAATCATTTAAGGTTGTAAGCATTGAACAAAAAAAAAGGTGAATAGTCGAGAAAATTGGTGTTCAGGAGTCGTTACGAAGCAAAAAAATGACGTTGCTTCTTACTAGTTGCTTGTTCTAAATATAACAAACAGGTTTCTTTGTTAACCCCAAGCTCAAGATGTTTTTCCTAGGACAGATGCAGACGGGAAAAAGGGTAAATAAAGTCCTCCAACCAAATGATCAATTTGATTTCGGCGAATGAAGTCTACTTATAATATTATAATTAGATTCATACACTAAACAGCTAAATAGAGCTATGTAGAGCATCAGTGCGTCGTATCAGGAAAACCTGTTACAGGGAGAAAAACCTGGCCCTTAAAGTTAAGGCCCAGAGAAAAGGATATCAAAAATGTGAAAATTATACATGAATGAACAGAGAAATTTGGACATTCCCCTGCTTCAATGTCAACAGGTCGCCAGCAGAAGATTATCCTCACGCTCCGTCTTCCGCCAAGAGAAGGTTCGCTTTGCGATACTGCGCGAGTCTCTGGAGGCCAATTATCCATCGGGCTATACGTGGAACAAGGCGAGGGTTAGAGAGAAGCCGCAGCATAGAGAGGTTAAGTCTATTTATAAGAGTATCTGATATCGACAATGTTTCATCTGAGATATGCCTCTGATACAGAAGTGTTGAGAAAACTTAAAAGGTGTTGCGAATCCATTACTAGTAGGTTACAGGGCAATCGGCTGTTACGGGTTGCTCGGTCGTAACTATGTCTTCATTGTTGTTGCCATGGCTGTTACCTTTGATTATTGTTTACCTATGTATACGGGCACGACTAACGATGTATATAATTGTACCTCTGGCTGAGCGCCGTACAATCTTGGCCAGTTGAAATCACAAGTTATTGAAGTCTACCCTGCTCAGCAATGATATTGCTGAGGAACACATTATTGTTCAATAAAAGGCATGTAGTTCAGCTTAAAATCATTATAAGAGCACTTTTGATTAAGCTTCAGCTTCATGCATACACAATCTAATACTAAAACACGTAATATTTCCTATTCAGCGCTCAACCAATTTTGCTTCACCATAACTACATCCTCATCATCCCCCAGAATTATATGAACCTACTTATAGGATTTCCAGAACAATGTCCTGGTGGGCTATCGCTCCCCAGACCCCTAATAGCGCATATCTACGCCGCACGCTCAGGACACGGCGACTTCGCCCCCTATCATGAGCGATTTAACCACGAAAAAGCACACACACTGTAGCTGTGGCGCCCTCAAGACCATGAGACACATCCTCAATTGTCGACTGCGCCCTAACAGACTCCCCAAGGCGCCTAGAACTAACCCAGAAACTGCTTCATTTATTTTCGGCACCTATGCTGGTGCTGTTCAATTGGTCAAATGGCTGGATGACAAAGTTCTTCATAGATATATGTCCCAGGTTCCCGACAACAAACGAATAACTCGTTCGCTAACTTGCTCGTTCTTTTACAACTTTAGCCCATTATATTGCTCATTTTATTTTTCCTTTGGTGTTCTATTTGTTTTATGCACACGGTACTGGCGGTGGAATGGCATTTTGTCAAATGTCGCTCGTAACGCTTCTTATTCTTGTAATTTCCCTACAAACTTTCGGTAACCGGCTTCCTAAGCCTCGAGTTACTCTCTATTGTAAATCGGCCCTATCTCTCATGTTTGGGTAGATAGGCGCCTCAGTACACCAGAACAGTAAGTTTTGGCGTCCTTTACCCACTCGGGTGAAGAAAGCGGGAGCAGGCTATGACCAATTCTAGCTTAGACGTAAAATAATAATAATAATAATAATAAAAATAAAAAAACATCCTCATCATTCTTCGTTCTGACACGGCGTAAGTATCGTATTAAGCTTCGAAATCGCAACAACGGCTCTTTCTTCTGCCTGATCAAATTGAACCCACAGCTGAAATTTTAATAGCTAGTTACTGTTGAATTTGTTCACCAAAACAAGTTTATTCGCGTGCCCATCGAAGCAGCTCATGCTAATGAAAGTACTAGTACCTACACATACATGACTATAACGATAATTGCACTGACTTATTTTTAGATATGGTGGGAAGCTTGTAGACGAGTCATTTTAGACCCCAACTTTCAACTCTTTCAGCACTTCACCACCATAATAAAAATTTACATTCTCGACGAGATTTGGTAGATAAGAAGATGAAGAGCAAACTTTCGAAGCCTAATTTATCATTTTGTGTTGTGGTGCTGAGCTAAGCTGTAGCAGGTCAAAATAAACCAATTTTGGCGAGGGGATTTTTGAAAGTCCGCCAAAAAGTACCCACTTATTAATCCACCTTTCCTATTTAAGACCAGATTCTCGCTTAAATCTCGCCTGTATATCCTATTTAAGAATAACACCATTTATGATCCTCCTTCCCATTGACCTTTATATGTACGCTAGAGCACCTAGTTTTGGCCCACCCCATAGACTTATTAACACAGTACTAAAACTAGAATAATTCCACAACTACGATTAGATTTGCCATTGATTACACATTGAACTGAAGTTAGAAGCAGCCTCATCAATTTCTATCCTTACTGAAGTTGTAGCTCTTCTATTGCTGACGGTTTCGGCCGAATTACCCTCTGCCTGATCCATCGCAAGCTTGATTGCTTCAATATCCTTGAAGCGATCATTTGAATTAATTTGAATTCGCTTTTTTGGTTTATTAATCCTATGCTGATCCAGTTGCGCTTGTAATCGAGCATTACTTGCTCTGAGTTGGGCAATTTCTGTGTTACCCCTGGAAATAGCTTTACCAGCCTTTGCAAGCAAGTAGCGAGTACTACGACCTAAATTAACATCACGTTCGAGTAACTTCTGAGACCGGTATAAATCTTGTGATCGTTTAGGAGTCATAGGCACCTCGTGAGATAAATTATTAGGTCAAATAGGGGTTGGTATGGCTGCTCGTCGAGCTTGAACCTGGGTTGACTGTAGCACTAGTTCCTGGTTGTAGGGACAAAGTCCTGAAGCCCTCCATCCGGCTCGAATTACTCTTCCAGACAAGCCTTCTATCCTAGCTTTATTGTAGGATGTTATAAAGCGCTCTTTTTTAACAGGAGCAGCGTCGTCAATGGACGCTAAGGCTTGTATCTCCTGCCGATACTTAGACTTGACTACTGAGAAGGGAGCAAGGTCTAATGGCTGCAGAATGTGTGATGTATGCGCTGGTAAGTAGAGACATGCTATCTCATTTTGATAGCATGTCCACATAAACTCAACATCAGCATGTGAGCCATGTCCATCAAGTAACAGAAGCCGATAATCATGCTGAGTTGGGATCGACTCTGGTATGAAAATTTGACGAAGCCAGGCCAGACCGACACTGTTAGATGTCCAGCCATTTTCCGAAGTAGTGTACAGCCACTCAGGAAGTGCGTCATAAAACATGTATATCAACTAAGATGGACAGTTAGGGTCTTGAGAATAAATTAATTAACAGCTTGTAACCATTGACTCGCGTGTACCTCGCCCTTTGGTCCCTTCACACCCAGACGCCGATGCAGTCTCGATTATTGAAACCCATTTCCGAGTGTTTAGAGATTTTACATATGCTTTGTGCTTTAATGAAGACAATAGTACTCTAGAATTACTACAAACTCCAAGTGCAAGGCCAGTCTCGTCCATATTCCATATATTCTCGGTTTTTATATCAAGGCGACGTACAGTTTGGCTAAACACTTCAAAGAATGAGCGAATCGTCTCCTGATTACCTGCCGTAGCTCTTACAGCTTCAATTGATCTTCCGACAACAGTATGAACATTTTTTGGCGTTGTAAGAAGCTAGTCATCCAATTCTTTCCGAGGTGAGCATTGTCTCCATTAGCTTGGAGAATCAGAGAGGCCATTTCACGAACCCTGGCATAGCTAGGGGGGTGCGTTCTAAAATCTTCATCGAGGATCCACTTAGCAAGGGATTCCTCTTGGTCAATTGTTAATCGCTGCTGATTCCGATGCGCAATTGTGTGACTTTGTGAGCCTGCCAATCGAGCCCGTAAAGTCGATCTGGGTATCTTGTAGGCCCTAGAAGCAGCTCTGAGACTTGAATAAAACCCAGAATTCAATTTATCGAGAGCAGATTGAATGGATTCTTCACGACTAGCCATTTTACTAAGATTGTTCTTGGTTTGCAGAGAATATTAGATGGGGATGGTGTTTGGATTGAGGCGGCCAAAACTAGGTTGGGCCAAAACTATGTGCTCTAGCGTACCTGCTCATTCTGGAATCGCCTAGAAAGTTCTACCTTCAGTTCCAGTGATGATTACCCTTATCATCGTAATCTCAACCATCACCAGCACAACAGTATCTCCAATGTCTACTTTCCTCCTATTAAGTACTAGATCTTGACCTGTATTAACATGGGGAGAATTGTATCAATCACCATCCTCACATTACCCGCCATCAGTACCAGCCACATAATCATTAGCCACACATGCCACAGCCTTACACAGAACCAGCCTCACACAGAACCAGCCTCGCGAGAAACAGTGACAATTAACAGGGTTCTGGAGCAACCAGTACCAACTCCACGGATCCATCCCGTAACATAGTCATTGTCACCGTTTTTACACCATTCACTGTGTAGTTGAAGAACAGTCTCATAGATACATTATAGCGTCCTCCGGTAGCTCATAATCATAACAGAATGGCATAACTTCTCGAATGACAAGAAATGATGTCTGAGTCGGAATGAAACGAGGTATAGTTAAAGCACTGCATGATAACAAGGGAAGGGCGAAGACAGGAAGGAGTATTAGTAACCTTTAGTATCAGAGTTATTTCTTTTCTTCCTCAGATAGTCCAATATATCGAATTCCGCTGCAACCAACTTGGTGCCTTCACATTTTGAACTATCTCTTTTTACATTTTACCCGTTATTGAGCACATCACGAGTTTTATTTCGTGGCTTAGGGTTTCTTCGGAATCAAAATTTCAAAGATAAGTGCATGCCAACGTTTGCGCCACCATCGACATCGAGTGATAGAAAACACCACCACAAGAGAGTGTGGTTAACGGGTCTTACTGGATTCGAAACAGCCTTCTCCTGTCTTGAGTGGGGCATGTGTCCAAGCTGCCCAGAGTCTACTTGGGAGAACGGCCCGGACGGTGTACCACACCACCATCCGACCCCCAAAGCGCGTCATATTGACAAGGATGAAATTATATTCTCACATTATGAATGGGAGGGAGCGAAGCCTGATGGAGAAGATGAACATGATGCAACAGGATTACGAACAGTAGATGAACCTCATGAAAGCTGAAATAATGTCAATAACGGCACAGACGGCACAGACGCTACAGCAAAATACTCAGCCATCTACTCATGGCCCTCCTCAAGTGAACGTCGAGTCAGAAAAAAAAGGAAGCCCTTAAAATGGCCAGAAGCCTACACCCACGAGGACGCATCGAAATGGCCTGCCACATACGGAGCACTCTCGTACATATATGAGCGTGACGTACAGAAAGATGGATTCCTGGATCCGTCTGATTTTTTCATGCAACTCTTTAGTTGCGGTGTCGCTGGGTATGCAAAGGATTTGATCACAGGACAAGTATAAGATATGATGAAAAATCAGAAGACATGGGACGCATTGGGACTGCTAAAATCAATGGATGAGGTGTTTCGAGACCGAAATGCGGATAAGACCGCTTCGACACTTCTGCATGCTTGCAAGCAATTTAGAGACGAGCGCCTATCTTCGTTCTTACCTCGCTTCCAAAAATTGCTTGCTCGGAGTCCTAGCTCTTCAGTTGAGGATGTACATAAATTGCATCTTATCGAAAATGCAATCAACCAGTCGACTCAAAACTATCTTGTTGGGCGGAACCAGCCAGCCACATTTTCTGGTCTAATGAAGTTTCTATACATGCTAGGCGGACAGATAGAGAAAGTGGGCTTGCTTAAAACAAGAACTTATACAGATAGAGAAACGGGCATTTTTGACGACGGAACGCGGGGAGTTGCAGGGGGTAAACTGCTCGGGCGTAATCAAAGGGTATCCACGAATCAAGCACCAGTCCTCAATCATGAGAGAGATGCAGAGGGGACATCAAAATGACTGGTATTAACATGATACGTGCTAGGTTGGTGTCTTCGAAAGAAATTGAACGACGAAAATCAGAGGAGCTTTGTATTAGATGTATTAGATGTGGTAACTTAGGGCACCGAATTGCCAAATGCCGCTTCTTATACCCCGAACGTCCGGCTACGGTAGTTTCCATCGCCTCAATTGATGACAATAAAGAAAAGCGCTCGAATGAAGAAATAGACGACATGGAGTTTAAACATTAGCTCTTGGACGAAGTCGTGTTCAAGAGCCACAAATTAGAGTTAGTGGTGCGGCGATGAATTTAGATTCAATAAAAGATCAAAATGCAATCAAAAATATGAATGGAATGCCGTTTGTTATTGACACCTTAATAAACGTAATTTATCATGTGCCAACTTTGATCGACAATGGATGCGAATGTTTAGCTGCCATCAATAATGCTCTAGTACGCAAATTAAATCTCCCAAGGATAAAACCCCCCCCACGAAACCTAGCCGGAGCAACAAGTGGACATGGAGAAACTATCAGTGAGATGACAAAGGCAGAATTAGATGTTGATGGATATCGGAAAGCTTTGTATACCTATGTGGTTCGTCGATTGTCGCATGAACTAATACTCGGCAAGCCCTGGATGGGGAAAGAAGATATCTTATACCATGCAAAAGAACACTTTATGGAAATTCGCAAGGCAATAATCGATAGTAAGCCTTTACGAGTATGGGAAAAGGAATACAGAAAACGAATGTTTGAAACATTGCAAGTCTCTCGGCGGGCGTATTCCTTGCAACTATTAGGAGAGCAAAAAGAGTCGACGCCAAACCGATTCAGTTGTTTGCTATCACATTAGCGGACATACAAAAAGTACTTGCACCGAAAAAAAACCCAACAAACCTTACGAGGCTATCACCGAAGTATAAAGAATTTGCAAAATTGTTTAAGAAAGAACTAACCGATAAGCTCCCACTTCATCGGCTTGGTTGCTATCATCAGATAACTCTAGAGCCTGACAAAGAAGTACCGTGGTGTCCGTTGTACGGAATGTACAGGGATGAGTTGCTTGTACTTAGAAAGATATTAACAGACCTTCTAGATAGGAATTATATCAGAGCCAGCAACTCTCCTGCAGGGGCACCAGTTCTTTTCGTTAGGAAGCCAGGAGGAGGCTTGCGTTTCTGTGTGGACTACCGAGCTCTGAATTCGATATCAAGGGCAGATAGATACCCTTTACCATTGATTAAAGAGACACTTGCGAAGTTGAGCAAAGCTAAATGGTTCACAAAATTGGATGTTCGATCTGTATTCCATACATTGCGGGTCAAGCAAGGTGATGAATGGAAAACCGCTTTCCGCACAAGATCTGGTCTTTTTGAGTGGTTGGTGATGCCTTTTAGTCTGAATGGAGCTCCTGCCTCTTTTCAAAGATATATAAACGAGGCTCTCCGAGAGTATCTGGACATTTTCTGCTCAGCTTATGTAGACGATGTCCTAGTTTTTACTAATGGAAACTTGGAGGAGCATGAACATCATGTCCGTCTTGTACTCGGAAAACTTCAGAAAGCTGGCCTGGGACTCGACATCGACAAATGTGAATTTAGCGTCAAAAGAACGAAATACCTGGGATTTATTATTTCAGCTGAAGGTGAGATACCTTCGGTGAGAATAGACCCAGAAAAGGTAAGAGCTATTTCTGAATGGGAAGCATCGATGACAACAAAAGGTCTCCGCGGATTCTTAGGTTTTGCAAACTTTTATCGCGGATTTATAGATGGTTATTCAAGGATTTGCGCTCCCTTGACATCTTTAACCGGAAAAGGCACCCCTTAGAGATGGGATGTGGAGCAGCAAGAAGCCTTTGAATGCCTGAAAGCAAAGTTTATCGCAGAACCTGCCTTGGCCCAGTGGGATCCCGACAACGAAACAATGTTAGAAACAGATAGCTCTGGATATGCAATCGGAGGTTGCTTGCTCCCGAAGCAAAAGGGAGAAGTTTGGAAGCCAGTGGCATATTATTCTCGGAAATTGACTGGGCCAGAAATGAATTACGAAATTCACGACAAAGAACTTCTGGCAGTAGTTGCATGTATGAAGGAATGGAACGCCGAACTGAGGGGACTGGCCAAATCTTTCACGATACTGAGTGATCACATGAACTTCAAGTACTTCCTGACGACTAGAAGATTAACCGAAAGACAGATTCGTCGGGCAGAGTTTATGTCAAGGTTTAGGTATAGCCTCCAATATAGGAGAGAAGAAAATAATCGTCCAGATGCGCTTTCTCGTAGAGACCAGGATAAGCCAAAAGAAGGAGACGCGTGTATTCTATTTCGAGAACGAAGATTATTAAACTCTATTAACCTGAATAAGATATTTATCGATGACCTACCATTAGCCGAGGGTCGAGAAATTTTTGTCAACAAAGATCTACAGACACTCTGGGATCAAGCTCTCGAAAATGATCAGAGTTTCAAGATAATCGTGAAAGCTGTGTGGGACAATGAACGACAGTGACCTAAAGATCTCAGAGTACAGATAGAAGGATCAAAAGAGCTTAAACCACTAAAGGCAATAGTTGCTGCTTTTTCCTTCGACAATGAAACTGGAATCCTTTACTATCAAGGGCGTTCTTGGGTACTACAATTTGAGCCACTTACAACGGCGATAATACAAAACATCCACAACGCTGTTGTATCAGGACACCCAGGTAGGGACGCAACGCGAGCGTAGGTAGCACGAAGTTACTTCTGGCCAGGTGTCAGCAAGGCAGTTAAAAGATATTGCAAAAACTGCCATATCTGTGGACGATCAACCATTTGGTGACACCATAGACATGGATTATTAAAGCCTCTGCCCATACCGGACCGATTTTACCAAGAACTATCGATTGACTTCATGACAGATCTTCCCGTTTCAAATGAAGCAACGGAGCGGGCCAGATGGATCAGTGGTATACCATCCAGCTCGTCTCATCCACATTCATGAAGAATAAATTATATCAAATACATTAAATTACATAAAAAATCTAATTCTACTGTCATAGCCTAAAGGCTGCATACAGAATGAGTTAAAAAAAATGGAGCAACAAATATTATGGTAATAACGGATAGGCTTCTCAAGTCAGTCATCTTGGTGGCAATGGAGAAAATGGACGCCGAATCTTGTGCAAAAAAGTTCTTAGATTGCCATTGGAGATTCCACGGATTCTATAACGCTTTATCCAGTGATCGAGGCACTAATTGGACCAGCAAATTTTGGACGCACCTATGCAAATTAGTGGGAATGGAACAAAGATTAAGCACAGCATATCACCCACAAACAGACGGCGCTACAGAAAGAGCTAACCAGGAGGTCCAAACCTATTTGAGAGCCTACGTTGCTTACACGCAATATGACTGGGCAGACTGCTTGCCTGCAGCCCAATTAGTAATTAACAATCGAGATTTGATGTCTTTAGGGGGCATAAGTCCTTTTTTTGCAACTCATGGATATCATGTGATCCCAATTCAATCTAATGTTACTGAAACTACAGGTCCAGTATCAACAGGAGAAGAAAGAGTCAAATCATTCGTCGAACATTTAGTAAATGTTACTACATTCATGCCAGCTGCTATGGCAGCTGTACGAGAAAGGACAAAATACCAAGCCGATAAGAGAAGAAACCCAGCTCCAAGGCACGTTGTTGGAGATAAAGTGTGGCTCTTGTTGCGTAATATCAAACTAGATGGACAACTATCCAAAAAGTCATGTTGGCAACACGCAAAATACAAAGTCATGAAAGTTATATCGCCAGAGGTGGTAGAATTGAACGTTAATGGGAAAATTTCCAATCGCTTTCATATTGATTTGCTATTACCTGCCGATGAGAACCCATTGCCGTCTCAACAAATAGATGAAGAGCCACCGCGTGTCGCAAATATTGATGGAGAAGAAGAGTTTTATGTCGATGAAGTAATCCGATGTAGGACTTAGCATGGCGAGCGGCAAGCATTACTCAAGTGGACAGGCAATCCGACACTAGGGTGAACTTCTCTTAAGAATTTGCAGGATACCATTGCATTAGATCATTGGGAAGCAAAGTGGGGATCCGCGGAATCCAGCAATGGTCCGAAGCCCAGGACGAGAAAAGGGAGAGTAGGGGGTAATGTTACGGTTCGACCGTGTGGTGGCTTAGGCGAGTATCTAAGCGAGATTAATTTCGGTGACATCATATATATTTTTAGCGAATTACGTAAGAGGAGATGATGTTTGTTAGGGAATGGCATATGTGACTATGAAAAACGGTAATCACGGTAAAAGATGCTGTGTATAATCCAGCTATAAAAAGGTAAAGTGTAGGACTTCAAGAAGATGCTGTGTATGATACAGCGAGAATAAAAAAAACTCTATAATACTACTGGTGGCCCGCATAAATGTCGTTTTGCTTGAGGATATGCAAGTTCATATGCAGGTGAAAATTCTTTTTCCTTGGTCAAAGCATAGAGAGAGGGGAAGGCGAGAAGGTCTGAAAATTCGC
>JAKRRZ010000330.1:0-23529 GCA_022627015.2 Podosphaera aphanis | reverse complement strand
TTCTAATCCAAAACGCCTAATCAAACATTGACCCGCAAACAAAACACTCCTTGTAAGCAAACACAACTAATCAGACGATATTAGCTCGACTACAGCTGAAACATCCAAACAATCCAGAGTTTGACACCATATCTCAATCCAGCAATCTCTTGTGTAATAATTGAAGACGAAGAAGTATCTCAAGCTTCTCAAGTCCCCGCTACAGCACAAACTGATGCGTCAAAGAGGGATACAACCGAAAGCTACTCGAAGCTCTCTATAACTGCGCTGGGTATCACAAGATGTGCCGGTGGGGTTGGAGATCTGTATGAAGCAGGAACAGTTCGTGAGAGAGCCTACATGAGAAGTATCAAACTCGATAAGCTATCTTGCGCATCGGTGGAAAAGTTAGACAGCGGGGTGTTTCTTGATATCGACTCGCAAATGTTCATTCATTAGATTACTTCTTTGTTGGCCCTAGGACTAAATAGTCCTTTTAATAGAATTTGTAAATTTAGAGGTATCACTGTAAATACCGTAATTCTTCAATCTTCGTCTCTTTTACGAGGGGGGGGCACCATTCCTGATTGTATAACTTTAACCCTAAGAACTCTGTCATGATGCCGTCGTATGTCATTCATTGGCTGTCGTTCCTGGTTCGATGTTACTATGGTGATAAGGTCGCGAGGCTACGAGCTCCGTTGGTGCCGATGGCATCACGTGTCGTTTTCATATAGATTTATCAAAAAAGTCATCTAGATTTAGCTGTTCCCATCTTGAATCATCAGGAACCTCAGGCTTTTGACTCCAAAGCAAATCACAATGTATTACAATTTTTAAAGGATATATCAACAAAATTTAACCTTAGTAAAGTATATATTTTAGCTCACAATGTTTAAACAATATGGGATATCAAATTCTCAAAGACGTGGTGGTCTTCGAGTTTACGCGGCACAACATCCATGGCTTACCCAACACCAGCTGAAGGCGTGGTTTGAAGAAGAGTTCCCACGAACGATAACTCAGGCTTCAATATCTGAGTCTTTGTCCAGTAAATATAATCACCTCGACAATGACACAATGGTGGCCTTCTCCTCTCAACAGCGTGAGCATCCGCCAAAATGGCCTGAATTAGATGAAGCTTTGGCGCTGTGGCAAAAGGAAAAGGAAAAGGAAAAATCTATTCCGATAACTGGCCATCTCATTAGACAACAAGCCGTCCGTTTTTGGAACCGCCTCCCCTGCTATCAGGGCATGGAGGTACTAACTTTTAGTAACGGCTGGCTCGGAAGCTTCAAGAAGAGACAGGGAATCAAATCATGGCCTCGACATGGCGAAGATGTCAGCGTGAACGAAGCAGTTGTTGCTCAGCAACTTGCCCGAGTTCAAGAATTGGCAACGGAATACCACCTAGACGATATTTACAACTGTGATGAATCTGGTCTTTTCTGGAAAATGACACCAGAAGAGGCCTCTCTACGACTTCGGTAACAGGCTCGAAAAAAAATAAGGCTTGAGTAACAGCACACTTCTGCTGCAACGCTAGCGGAAGGGACAAGGTACCTATCTGGTTCATAGGTTCAAGTGCTAACACACGCTTTTTTGGTTCCGCAGGCATCAATATTGAAGCCTTTAACTGCGTATGGAAGAGCAACGGCAAAGCCTGGATGACAGCAGAATTGATGGTTAAATAGCTTGAATACTTTGCACACAGGATTTGTGGTGACAGAAAATTTCTGTTAATCATGGATAATTTCAGTGCCCATGTCTCCGCGTATCAAAAAATCCAGCAGTCCCTTTCGCATAACGTGACAGTATGTTGGCTGCCGCCCAATTCGACCTCGAGAACCCAGCCGCTGGACCAAGGCATAATTCGAGCATTTAAAGCCTCGTATCGAAATAGATAGCTCGAATTTATGCTGAACGAGTACAAGAGTGAGTGTAATCCTCTCCAAACAGTGAGTGTACTCAAGGCTATTCGCTGGTCAATTTAGGGTTGGAATCCAGTCACTGAATTGACAATCAAGAACTGTTAGAGCAAGACTAAAATTCTGCCCATTGAATACCAGCCTACTTTTGACCTTCAAGCTGCTGAAGAAGCTCGAGTTCTTCGGCTTGTAGCTCAGCTTGAGCAAGAAGGACGCATCCAGCACGCAATGTCTATTGACAATTTGCTGAACAGTGATGCTGAAGTAGTAGAAGACGTTCTTAACCACGAAGACCCTGAGGAGCAGAACGTTGAATTATTCGATCCACCGATCATATACGAGAGTGCTGAGGAAAAGTAAATACTACCTAGTATCACGGATAAGCAGGCTCTGGAGGCTTTGAATACTCCCCGCCTCTATGAAAAGCAGCGAGGAGATAACTGTCTTATTACACATTTTGATGATCGTGAAGAAGTTTACAAGCGCAGGATACAGGATAGTAAGCAGCAAAGGTTAATCACAGATTGGTTCACGTGATAAAATCTGTAACTCTGTAACCTAATAAACATGATAACCCGATAGATTTTTCTTCATTACGCATTTTAGCGTTAACCAGTTTTTACTGTATCTCCATTCATGGAGTCTGCAGTGATGAACAAAACTTACATTGGTTTGTCATCCCCGAAGCAGAGATCGAGACTAAAATGATCAAATGATCGAATGACCTGCACAGCCTCTTGAAACCCACAAAAATTAAGATTTTAGTAGGAATTTGGCCAAAGGGAGTGAAAAGAATTTTGGAGATATGGCGTAGGTCATTTCCAGGCCGAATGACAAAGATTACAGGAATACGAACCTGTAAAACGCCCAGTTCTGCAACGATTATCACAAATATGATGATCTGATGAAAAACATCTCCGATGAGCGAAAAATCTGCAAAGAGCAACGGTGCTGCTTCGCTTGTATCCTCAAGGAGCCACCCTTCAACAACATTCTCTCACATGTTACCTCGAAGATACGGACCAGCAGATGAAAGATTGCTTGTAGACATGAACAGGTGACTTGTTCAAGTGAGGCGTGGTCTGGCGCTGATCAAGAATAAAGATAATGAAGCAATACACCTTACCGCCATTCATGCGCACGCATCATCCATCTTCGTCATGTCCCTGCTCTAATTTTCAGGCACCTGGTTCAAGCAGGACCGTCTCGACCGTCGACCGATCTACACGCTGCCCGCCGCGTAACGGAGAAGCGCACATGACCATGCATCCGCCGCGCGGGGCGGGGCGGCCCCATGATCGACCGTGGTCGCAGTCGCAGTCGCAGGCGCGTGAGATGCTCGCCAACGCGAGCCGTGTGCCGTGTCACGAGAGGAGCAACCCAAGGGGCGGACGTGATGCCGCAGCGGAAGAGCTCCGGCACCGCAGACACCGCCGTCAGTAGATGAGGTATCCCCGCTACGAGCGAGCGCACGATCAAGAGGAGTCTTCGCGGAGGAACACCTGGTCCGAAAGAGAATACGATCACGATCACTATGAGCCAGTCGCGTACGGGAACAGAGGATCACAGAACGTGTTGAAGTCCCTATTTATTTCCATCCGGCGGACTCTTCCTCCTAAGCTGTGTGCAGATATCTTTGCATGTACCTGATCTCCAATTTTTTTTTCATGGGATACTTCTATCAGCTCTTTCCAGAAGAGCTGCTAATGATCGCGTGAAATATATACAGCTCGCAGCCTACGCACTCCTAAGCAATCTTAGCCCGTAGCACACACGCAAGTATACGGTGATGTCAAACTGTGGCAGGATGGTGTCAGAAGATTGATCGCCTACATTAAATACAGACTTAATTCCTTAGTTTAAGGAATCTATACTTATTAAATAACTATCAACTATAATTGTCTATCTAAGAGGTGCACCTGCGACGGAGGTAAGGTTTACGTAAGAATAACGTGTAGAAGACGGGCGTAAGTCAGTTTTAGCCAGGTTGAGCGCTGACCTTCTCGGTTACCCGATTGAGAATGTGAATCTTTGGCACCAATCGCGGACCAATCCACCACCCGTTAGTGCGTTGTCTGACGCGTTCCCGGATCCATCGCCAGCTGTCGATGTTTTGTAGTGCGTTCAGCACGTGGTCTGTTGCCATCGTAGACCCTCGTGCCGCGTTGGTCACCCTCTTCTCCTGTTGCCGTTTTTCATCGCGATGAATATGCTCGGACTTGTTATCATCCGACGGAGCGAGCCGGTCTTCTGGACGTAATATTTCGATACCGGAGTACGCGAAGACGGTCGCAAGCGTATCCCACTGTCCTATGGCCAGTGTCGGATCTTCCATCAAGGCATAATCAACGTGCGTCCACCATTCCGGTTGACGCAACAACGCCAGGTCCTCCGTCTTATCGTAAGTAAATCCTCGTGTGGTACCACTGCGGGTAGGAAGTTCCAGAAAGCGCGTCACACCTGTCATACAGGAGAGGACATCCATGTGAATAACTAATGGTCGAAGACGCTGCGGATCTTCAACCAGAGAAGTTTCCTGGATGATGGTGTGAAGAAGAGAGAGAGCGTGGCCGCCAGGATAGTTAAGCGAAGAGATGACGAGCAAGGCTGTTGAGACGAGGGCGCTGCTGAGGACCGAGACAACGAGGAGAAATGCAAAGAGATGGTGGAACAAGTTCTTTGCGCGTCGGTTCCAAAAATAGGACGCTGCACACGATCCGGCTGCTGTTAGCGGAGGAACAGCATAGATGATGAAGCGAGCCTCTTTATGTCGCTGTAAACTGTAGATTGCGATAAACAGCAACGATGGGACGGTGAGTTCTCGAACTTGGTATTTTGTAGCCGTAATCCATGACCCTAGTGGGATAAGGATGAAATATACGAAGGGGTTTAATAGAAGTTTTGGGAGTAGGTGAGTAAAGTAGTAGTAAATTGGAGATACTCCCCATTCACTTGATCTTCCTTTGATGGCATTGAAATAGAAACCGGCCAGCTCAGGCCAGACGGGAAACTGCCAGAAGTAAGAATCGATTGAAATAGAGATGAATAGAGAGACAAGGGCGCTTTTGACTCCTGTAGATAGGATGTTCTCGAGAGATATCCGGGGATAGATAAGCATATAAAGAGCCTGTGTACCGAGAAGAAGTGCAACCTCCGAGCGAAAAATGACACCCGCTAGAACCAAGAGGAAGATTCCGCGTTCCTGCCTCTTCTGGGCCCTCAGCGCTTCCTCCGGTCGACGCGAAGGGAGAAATTCACGTAGCGCCAGCGTTGCTACAAACATCGTTCAGTCGCACGTCCAACATTTTGTAGTGCCAAGTAGACTCACTTAAGCCAAACGCGAACATATTGGGGAGGGTGCGCGAGGCATAATAGATGACATGAAACTGACTCGCTTGCAAGAGCAGGAACCACCGCGCCGTCCCGGAACCGTATGCGTCCCTGAGGCCATGCGTGTAGCGCAGCAGGGCTGCGCAGTTGCACAGCCCGAGCGCGGCTCGGACGACAAGCTGCGCAGACTGCTGCCCCGCGACGTGGATAAACGGCTTCGCGACGCCCGCAAGGGCGAGGGCACCGACAAACGTGCGCGGCACGACGCCAGGGAAGGAAAAATGGTCGTAGGTCCGACGGAGCGTGTCGGAGATCCCGCGGGATGGAAGACCGTAGTTGAGGATATCGTGGGTCGCTTGCAAATTGAAGGATTCCTCGACTTTGGTGTACGGTGCGATGAGCAGATGGATGAGCACCAGCAGCGGAAGCAGGCAGCTGAGCCCGATATCTGAATGCTGAATTAGTAGTAGGAACGGCAGAGGGTGCAGGATGAGACTGACCGATTAGTCTCATGAGAGTGGGGGCGTACAGGCGGCAGTGTTGCTCGGATGAGCGAGGCTAACAAACCGGTCGTGGCCAGGTCCCGCCCGCGTCATAGGACAGCAAACGAACCGGGGCTTGGCGAGACGTCAGACGACGACAACCTTCACTCTCATAATCCTTGGGATTAATCGACAAGATGATGTTCTTTGTATTTGGGAACTTAATCTACAGTACGTCTAAAATCTCTCTCTAACCCAGCCATATTACAGAGAGTTACGATTCGCTACCAGTCTGAGCCAAGCGATCTACGAGGCGGGTATCAAGGAAAACATACTGACCGTCGGATCCTATAGTTTCGGTCCTCCTCGTGAATGCGATTGCAATCCTTTCTGAAGATCGCTTCCTCGCCCGCGGTACTTTGATCCTTCACAGCTTTTCCCGTCGAGCGAAACTCTAACGCCGAACAGTTGGCTGGTCGAACAGTGTGTCGGAGCCCGCATTTGGCGCGACACACCACGATGCCAGCATCAAGAGCAAACTCATCAACCTGATGACCAGTATCCGGACATTAATGCGCAGTACGTCGAAGTGTACCATGGTCGGCGGACCTAGAGCTAATGCAGGCGACTACAGTACCGCTCATCATCATAAATACTGTCATCATCATCTATGAAATTGCACTGGGATGAACAGGCTTCCGATAAAGGGCAACGGCGTTTTGGTGTGCCATTGGGAAGAAGGGAGATGGGGTGATAACGTGCGGTCAATGGTCCGAGTAACAGTCTAATCTTATTGCTTCACGGGAAGCACAGATAAAGGATCCTCGAACGAAACCCAGGCTTCAATATATCACTAAACTTTTGGCGTTCAAGGTTAGATACTATATTCGTATAGTATCCAATATTTTAAAGAAACGTATCACAACAGTACAAAGTCAGCGTACGTCATGTAGAATGAAAAATTGTGGAATTAAAATACATACTTAGTCAATCTCTCCTAGCTTATTGAACATCTCTCGTTGGCTAACAGCTTGCAGTGGCTCTGATGCTGTGAGCATTTCGCAAATAAAGTCAGCATCAAACTCGTTGAATATTTCCCAAAACGGATGAATCACCTAAGGGACCGAATTCATCTTTTGTCTGGCCTTTACTGACTCAACTTTATATGACCTTTGACCGGCTACTAGAAAAAAAGATCAGCTGACTATACCTGTCTGAGGCTTGATTTATACAAAATGATTCTCGTCGCTTGAGAGTATTCAAATTAATATTATTACAGAAATATAAGTTTAAAATCAGACACATTACTCTTATGACTTGAAATTTAGGTTGGGAACAAACTACTTTTCTTTCTGCCAAGTGACATAAAGCTAAACTTTTCCTTTATATACTTGGTTTTCTTGTCTAACAAATGGGCTCCTATGTTGTCTTCAACAGCCAAGTCAATTTCTGATTTTTTCGCTGGTGTTATGGACGCTTTGCTGGTTTCTTCAACTTTTGTTCCGCCCATGAGGGAAAAACTCCTACCGGCACCCTTATTGAGCGGTTGGGTACGGCTTAGTGATCTTTCGTGCCGCCCATTCATTGGCTCGGTTTGTGAACTCTGTGGAGTTTCTTGTTCTGCCATGCGACTATCATGTTCGGTGCTTGAGATTTTGCTCTTAATAGGTCCTTTTTTGAGCTCTTTGGCTTGGTTTTTACGTTCTTTTACTAGAGCCTTCTTGTTTGCCTTCAAAATTTTCTGGGCTTCTTTATTTTCTCTTTTCTCCAGTGCTTTCTTATCTTTAATCATTGCTTTGGAAGGTACGAGCGGTTTTGGTAACTGCTGCAAGGGGAGTGGAATCGCAGATGACGGGAGCGTTGCATCGCTAATTTCAACTTTTGTTGTCTCATCTAAAATTATGGAGTCTCTATCCTCAGAAACTGTTTTGTGAACTATAGTTTTAGCTGATGTTGATTGCTGAAGATTATCCGACGCTGAGCTTCTAAGAGCAGGGCCAGATTCTTCATTTGCAGGACAGGGATCACGCCCAAATTCCGTTACCTTTTCAAACTCTTGTTCTTTATGCATAGCTTCCACGGTGGTTTCCTGATAGAAAAGAACATAAGCGCATGCCATGCCAGACTTGTTTCCAAAAAAGTTGCGAACGAAGTCATTATCTACTGGTTCTACCATTTCATCATCAAAGAGTAACCACCCGTGGTCTTGAGTTTTGATGACTGAGACGTAATGACCATGATATGCGTTTCCACCGATGTGGACCACAACCGCATAGAGTTCGTACAGACGATCTGGATCGACGGCATCGTCCGTAGTGTTAAACATCCTCAGGTAGTACGGGTACACGACACGATGAAAAAGCTTCTGCAGCCTTGTCATGTCTTCTGTATACTTAAATCGCTTGAGGTGTAGAGCTAGAATTTTTGGTAAGCGCTTGATTTTCATGCGCCTTTCAGCCTCCTGAAGGCCTCCACAGTTATCGCAATGGAATTTGTTTCTCTCGCAAAGCATTTCTTCTGCTGAAAACTTTCTTAGGCAGGAAGTTACGGAAGAATGCTCATCTAAATCGATGGAGAGATCCAAGAAAGTTTCGTCTCGCTGCGAAGTCGTTTCACAGGTTAAGCATTTAGTCTCTGAAGTCAGAACACCCTCAAATATTTCATGGACCCAGCCTGTGCTTGAAATCTGTGAATCTTCTTTTGGACAAGTTCCATGCATGGCTGATGGTGAAACCGACTTTATTGAACTTTCTTCTGTGGTTTCGATCAATGGAGATTGGTCTTTCGTACGTTGCGCGTAGGTTTCCACATTGGAGATAACTGCATTGAGAAGTAGCCCATAAAACTCATGCGCATCTTGGTGCATGGATGTACGGAACATCTCATTGTCTCTCTTGAATATTTCTAAGAATCTCTGTGGACTAAGAACACCGGTCCGAGATTTATTATCAATAATTGCCATGAATATATCTTTTAATGCTGTAAATGTCGATTCTTCCATACCATAAGAGCTGGCACACTCATATTTTATTTCTAAGATTGGCCCGGTCAGCATAGCATATTTTTTTTTAGATTCAGGTGAATCTAAATTCTCATCAGGTCGATACCCGGTAGCGTTTGGAGCTATATGGCCTAAATTTGCATACTTTTTCTTGGTCGACTCAGCTTGTAGTATATCTTTTTGCTTTGCGGTAGCGCTATTTTGTATTGGAGTTTTTGAATCGGGCTTGATGTTTAGGTTTATCTCGGGCGGATTGCAATTAGACGTTGGAGGAAAGTTGACCATATGGTTCCGGAAGGGAACCGAGTAATATAAAGCTTGAACGATAGAATTGCAATAACTAAGAGATATAAGCTTTCATCAAGATACAAGCTCGTTGGTTTTGATATACCATGTATTTCCGAACTAATCCTTTCATTAGTGCCTGTTTTTCATTGAGTAGAAAATGCCTTTCACTCACATTTTCCATCCCATAGAACTTATCGCTACCGTCTTGACGAACGACTGGTCCAGCATTCTGTAACATCCTTACCAGGGGCGTGGCGTCGGATTCTGGCTCGACATCTTTTTTCCTGAGCGATAGGGAATTAGCACCTTGGACTGAAACGGCCTATTTATTTTGATGTCAGTTTCTACTTGATTTGGAATTTGTGGTATTTATGGCATCTCAAAAGTCTTCATTTTTTGTACTTTAAACAACGCCTCGTCTTTAGCAAAGAAGCAGGAATAACTAACTGATGTGGCCCCTTTCAACCTGCTAAATAAACTTGACATCTTGACTGTTATTCCTAGCTTTTAAGGGACCTTGAATTATCAAGGGCTAGTAGAGTCAAAAGTTAGGTATTTGGCCACTCGTGACGCTTCGTTTCTTTCGACAACATGAGATTTCCTGCATCGATTCAATTATCCGCGGATACCACGGTCTAAGTTGAAGACCTGTATCGAATATGAAGGTGGAGATGCAGCTAATAAGATGGCTTGGCGCAGTGTCTAAGGCTCCCGTCAGAGATTACCCATAACATGTAATTAGAACTCGAATGGATTGACTTTTCAGTTATGTTCCGAGGCTTGTGTAAAGTAATGGAGGTATTTGTACGTATATCAGCGTCTTCGTAAATTCCCGGATGTACTTCATGAAAGGTTGAGAGTGTGAGCTGGTTCTCTGACGGATTAAAGGATCGCGGTACCTTGATTCTGCTTGAGATCAATGTTTCTTCAGAACTTTAAAACTACACGATCTGATCCATCGCTTTACGAACCTCGGCACTCTCTTTGAACTCATGAAAGTCAGCAACATGTATGAGTTGGTAGATTACTCCGATTTCATGAATCTTTTGACTTGAAAGACTTATAATAAGCTGTGATAAATTCTTCGACCCCAGATAAGGCTTGTCTCTTGAACTTTTCAATCAATTACGTGTATAGGATTACAAGGGCCATAGTGTGAGGTGTTGTCTTGAAGTATTAATGACGTGGTTTATCAGTCAGACGAACGATTGTCGCCCAACTACCAACTCCACCTCGCGTTCGAACACGACTGAAACAAAAACCTCCATATTTTTTTACTTCAAACAAATCTAACAGTACTTATTGACCCGATGTGCAAATTTCAGTCAATTTAAGGCTGTTTCCACAGATGTAATATCCGTCTGAAATATGTGACTTTTGGTGGGAGTCGCGCTTTATTACCCATTTGTCGCCAATTTTAGCATAGATTCGTGTCGAGCAAACAAGATATTTTGGCCCCCAATCAATGGGAGGTAAATATAAAGATAATCCAATCTGTCTGGAAGATAATTCATGAATACCTCATATATCTTTATCATGATTTCGTACATTGTAACCTATCTATCTGTTATATTGTAAGGTAGCTTGAAGCAATGCTTTACGACCTTTAAACTCCAACCAGAGGACCTTCTAGTCATATTCAGACCGACTGAGCTTGGGCTTCAAGGTAGGTGATGCAGTTACAAATGGTTAAGTCCAGTGTTTGTTGACCGGAATATTATGGTACGAGGTGAGCAGAAGGTCGGTAATATCTTCTAGAACAGGAAGTATATTGATAAGTAATGTCTGGGACAAGTTTTTGCTCTTTTTTGAGGTCTAACACAGAATTCTGAGCAATAAGGTATGCCCTTCACCCGTGATATGAGGAACGTTCACGAAGAGGGCAGCTGGACGCTCAATCGGGGGTTAGTCTAAATTTATTTGAATCGTGGTATACGCAGTCCCCCCTTTTGGATATGGGAAGTCTCCCCCCCCCAAATGTAAAAACTATTCTGCCTGGTTATTTTGATCTGCCACTAAATTTGGGGCAAGAATAGATTTTTTCTAATTATAAAAGTTTAATTGACTCTGATCCCTGAAAAATAAAGTAGGACCCATAAAATTATGACGAACATAAAATACATATACATCTTTTTGCCTAGCAATTATGACCCCACTAAGACGTTAGGGCAATGACTTCGAAGATGACCTGTTGCCCGGAAACCTTGACATCTTATCTTGTCGTGTCCTAACTCATCACAAGCAGTGCAGTGTCGTAATACTGGTTGCAAGGTCTCGTGTTGGGAAAGGATACGGCCAGTTTGAGCGGCCTGCTGCCTGTTGTGTGCTCTAGCATGAGCACGGCGTCCAGATTCCTCAGTTCGACGATATTGCCGGATCACAGGGTCAAGAATCGGAGGACCAGGTATAAGCTGCTGGAAAATAGGCTGCGGACGAACAAAGTGACAATGTTAATGGAAATCGTTGATCATTAGACCTAAACGAATGAATTAGCTTATGTTACAGGCTGTGCCTTACTTTGTCACTAGTTTGTACTAGTAGCGATAGAGGCGAAAGCGAGTTGGGAACTGGTCACGTGAGTCAAAATAGTTGCTATGACAACTTGGACTTGTGTTGATAAAACAGCTCCTCTAATGTAACTAAATACTCTTCCTCATATGTTTAGAAATAGACATTATTTCGGCCAGCTTACTTTGTTTACATTGTTTTGGTGACAGCCCCTCACAGCTTAACTTGGCTAGAGTCAGGGTCCTAAAGTTAAAATACCTTGATTTTGGGACGTTCGCTCCTGAATGATGTGCCAGCAGGGCATACCCATCGACTTATTGATTGTCCCAGTACAAATGGAACTCTGTCCATTCCGCGTTTACAGTTCCTCATTCCGAGCATATTTAACCTGCTTGCAGGTTTCATGAAGAGCAAAGTGTGAAATTCTGCCCAGAAATCCGTAGTAGAATTCTCCAGAAATTCCTGCAGGCAAGATGTCGCGTGCTCTTGAGCGTTCGATTCTGATCTCATTTATCTGATCAAACAGTGCCAGCTGGATCAAGGCCCAAACAGACGACAGCTTCTTGGTTGGAGTTCCAATCCATCTCTTGAGTACAGCATGTGCACCTTCGAGCCTGGAGGATGTCATCGTGTTCTGATAGAAGAACTGATTGGTCAAGGCGTGCACGATGTTCATGTGCCGGGGCTCTAACCATTGCTGAAGGGAATACCTCACAGCATCTTGCTCGAGGGTTTTGGTCGTGTGCCGAGCAAGATCACCAGGTGAATTGGCTGGCGGAAGTTCGTGCAATTCGCCCTCGTGGAATTGATCTCTGTTTTGAATTCTTCGACTCTGTCTAGATATTCTTCGGGTGTCATTGAGTGCACGAAATCTGAAAAGAACCTTTCAAATTCTTTCCACCGTTCTTCCGTTTCGAATCTGGCTTTGCAATTGACCATCATATTCTTGCTTATATGCCAAAAGCAGATGATTCTGCTGGTCTCCGAATGCGGAAAGTGACGATCAACTGCGTTCATCAATGCCAGTTCACAATCAGTACCAATTACAGATGGACGTCGGTTATGCTGGTACAGAGATCTGAGGTGAGTCACTGCCTTGTCAAAATTTTGCTCGTTTTCCCGGTCCAGGAAGCTATATCCTATGGTAAACGAACTGTTAAGATTATCAACACCAAGAATGTCCAAAAGAGGCATGCCAAACCTGCTTGTCTTAAAACGGGCAATTCATGAGGAAGATATCTGGACTTTTGTTCAGCAACTCGATGGATCGTGTATCCGCAACAAACAAGTAGTTGAAATGGCCTAAAGCATCCTGGCTATACTCAAAGAACACTCTCCCGTTTGCACGTTGCTGGGTCAAATAGTTGATGGATGCTTGGAGAGTTGAAAGACCGTGTTGGCTCGAGCGATATATCTGGACGTTAATGTTTTAAATGTCACGATGGTTGACCTCAGGTGCATACTCCCGGTTCTTCAAGGTTGCTACGGTCCTAG
This sequence comes from Podosphaera aphanis, assembly GCA_022627015.2. NCBI lineage: Eukaryota > Fungi > Ascomycota > Leotiomycetes > Helotiales > Erysiphaceae > Podosphaera > Podosphaera aphanis. Next base: position 10,519 of record JAKRRZ010000330.1, on the reverse strand, counting down.
ATGCCGGAATACACATGCTGAAGTTGTTACGAACCAGTGCCATATTATCTTCCTTGAGACGACGATGCTCTGGGAAAGACAATAGGTCAGCGGGCTCATGTTTGTGACTGATAGTCTCTGTATCGATACTCCCATCTTCTGCTTGTAGAAAACAAATATCCCATGTGCCATCAGTCCTCTCCCTAGCTTTGAACCTGAAGGGGCAATTTGTCTTCCGAGTCAGTCGCTGTCGCTTTCGACATGGTCCATCAACTTCACTGGGGTGACAACCACCCTTCTTGCAGATCAAAATCTTCATTGTTCTGCCTTTCCTCTTCGAAGAACTAGCAATCGTGATAGCATATCCAGCAGCTTAAGCATGGCATTGTACAGCCTCGTGCAAGGCTTCAAATGAAGCGTAGGAACCAGCAGGAGGAGCAGAAAGAGCTGTGATGGGTGAGGGATCTATTTATGTTTTGATAGAAGGAATTCTGTAGAATAGGTTATACTGGCACACAATGGACATGCATAGAGTAGAAAGGTGTTGTCACACATGATAGTGCTTCAAAAATGAATTGAATTAGGTGTGGAAACTTGGTGGTACGAGACTGAGGAACTGCATGGACTTTGATTGAATGAATAATTTGAGATTGTGTCACTGATGGTGCGTGTGAAAGTTGTGAGATATTACGATGTTCTGGTGTTGGAAAGAAGTGAAAATAGTGTACAAGGATATAATATTATGATGATCACAATCATTTATTACTGTAGCAAAATTGAAACTAAAAGTTTTTGTAACTAGTGATAGAATTAATTCTCACCGCTCGACAGATTTGGCATTCAGAAGTGGCATTCAGAAGCGGTGAGATGGGATTTCATGGGGGGGACTTCCCATATCCAAAAGTGGGTATTGAGTTTATCACAACTCATTTTTTTGAGAATCGCAATTGCAGAAATTTCCAGGAGGAAATTCGCCCAGCTGTAAGGTTATTATACATGGTAAATACTGACTTTCGGTGTGATTTGTAATTTTTATGGTTGATTCATTGCGACTTTGTCGCGAAAAATATCGACGTAATTACTACCGAAAATGAGCTGTACCACCAAAAGCCGCATATTTCAGAGAGATATTACACCTATTTCAATACCTTTAAATTGACCGAAATTTGCACATCGAGTAAATAACTACTTTCAGATTTGCCAGGACCAAAATAATTTGGAGCCTTTTATTTCAATCGTGTGAGAACGCGAGGTGAAGTTGGTAGTTGGGCAAAAATCATCCGGCTCAGTCTTACGTCCGGCTGAGTAATGAACCGAGTGAATAATAATTAGGCATTAGTCACCAAGTCACGTCGATCCTTATGAAGAGTTATCTATGCGCTACAACGCGTCGCTGAAGCTACAAGGATTTCTTGAACAAGCAACTCAGATGAGTTTGATTGTCAGTCATGGACGACGAGAACTATGATGAAATTGCAGATGAAGATTTGATTGAAGCGATCAGTCATTCTCCGCAAATACCTTTCGCTTCAAACCATCTTGATAAGCGCCAGATAAGAGGTGGCGAGAGACTGAACGACAGGACGCCCAACGCTCAATGGCACAATTTTCAGGATCGATACGAAGATGATACATCTGAGGAAGATATCCAAAAAAATAAAGAGGCAGTATTTCCCAGTGAAAAGCATCTCCGTGTGAATCCGACAGATGCTTCACCAGGCTCCAGTCCCCGTCGAATGACAGGGCCAGTCTTCAAAAAGGCCAGAATAGGGGACTCTACCGAATCATCAGGCCTTTTCGATACTTTATTCTGCACCCAAACTTCCCATCAATCGCACAATGAGGTCATTTCTCAAGACTATCTGTTTGGCGCTGAGCTTGAAGGACTCCCCTCTGACGCCTTTTCGAGCCCTGAGCCACAAGACTTTGCACATGAGCCTATCGTGATTAACTCGTCTTTATATTCCCAGCAGTCAGCTTCCCATCATCAGGTGACGAATGTCCAGTCAAGTCTCCGTCAGACCACCTTATTTGGCAGATCTACCACGATAAGAGATGAGAGACCTCTACAGACGAAGAAGGTCCAAAAATACAAAATTGATCAAGCTTCAGAGCCTCCTACACACCACATTCTAAACACAGAAGCTCTGAAAACTTGGGTATTTCCTATGAATCTCGGAACCATACGAGACTATCAGTATACGATTGTGAAAAACGGTCTTTTCAACAACCTTCTCGTTGCTCTTCCTACTGGTTTAGGAAAAACATTTATCGCAGCAACGATTATGCTGAACTATTTTCGATGGACACGAAACGCCCAGATAATTTTTGTAGCCCCTACGAAGCCACTGGTAGCTCAACAGGTTGATGCTTGCTTCAATATCGTCGGAATCCCCAAATCTCAAACTACTATGCTCACAGGAGAACAAGCTCCTGCGTTACGTGCTGAAGAGTGGGCATTGAAGCGTGTATTTTTTATGACCCCCCAAACATTAGAGAACGATTTAACGAGCGGAATAGCAGAACCAAAAAGAATTGTCTTAGTAGTGGTAGATGAAGCTCATCGAGCAACTGGAAATTACTCTTATGTGAGGGTGGTGTCTTTTTTGAGGAGATTTAACCGAAGCTTTCGTGTTTTGGCCTTAACGGCTACTCCTGGATCTTCAGTCGAAGCGGTGCAGGAAGTTATTGATAACCTTGAGATATCGAAAGTCGAAATTCGAACCGAGGAGTCTCTGGATATTCAGAAGTATGTTCATAGACGAGATATCGATAAGATTCTTTTGGAACCTTCAGAGGAAATTATGATAGTGAAGGAGCTCCTCTCGAAATCTCTACAACCTCTTGTAAATATGCTTTGCACGGCCAATGCATACTGGAATCGAGACCCTATGGCTCTGACCCCCTTTGGTATGGTAAAAGCAAGGGCCACCTGGATGCAGTCTGAGGCCGGTAGACGAGCAAATCCTGGACATAAAGGGATGATGAACAGCTTATTTGCCGTCCTCGCAAGCGTTGCACATAGTATCAAACTTTTAAACTTTCATGGCATTTCTCCTTTTTACTCTGCTATTAAGGATTTTCGTGATAATGGCGATGATCCCAAGAAACCAGGAAAGTATAGAAATCAGGTCATTGAAAGTTCTGATTTTAAAAAGATGATGGATAAAATTCAATCATGGCTAAATGCAGATGACTTTATTGGTCATCCAAAAATGACAGCTCTATGCGATACGATTCTCAATCATTTTCTAGACGCAGGTGATGGGATAGAAAAACAAAATCAACCACCTTCGACAACTCGAGTCATTGTTTTTGCTGAGTATCGCGACAGTGCAGAAGAAATAACTCGAGTATTAAACAAACATGCGCCATTGATACGCGCTTCGGTTTTTGTGGGACAAGCGGATTCAAAAAGATCTGAGGGCATGAATCAAAAGCAGCAGATCAAAGCTATTCAGGATTTCTCATCTGGAAAATTTAACGTGATTGTTGCTACATCAATCGGAGAAGAAGGGCTAGACATTGGCCAGGTTGACTTGATAGTTTGCTACGACTCTTCCGCATCCCCGATTCGTATGTTGCAGCGAATGGGCCGAACCGGGCGGAAGAGAGCGGGAAAGATAGTCTTACTACTGATGAAAGGGAAGGAGGAAGAGTCTTTCACCAGAGCTAAGGATAATTATGAACAAATGCAAAAGGTCATCAGTTCTGGGGAACGTTTCGATTTCCGATACGACCTATCAACAAGAATAATCCCGCGAGATGTAACGCCAGTTGTTGATAAGCAAATAATTGAAGTTCCAGTTGAAAATACACAAAATCCAGGCTTACCAGAACCCAGACGTCGAGCAGTCAGTAAAAAGAAACCAGCTAAAAGATTTAATATGCCTGATGACGCTGAGACCATGTTCACGAAAGCTTCAAACGTAGATGAAGAAGGGAGAATCCGTAAACCTGACGCGCACGTCACTCCAAAATCAAAAAAGATGAATAAAAATCAGTTGGCCCCGGTACCACCTGCAAAGTCTGTCTTTCTTGATTCAGATGAAGAAGATGAGTTGGAACAACGATATCGAAATATAGATGACGATGAAATGCAGGAAGTTAGCATGCCGGAGATGACTGTTCAAACAGTTGCTCAGCGCTCACTTCGTCCCGTCGGCACTGTGGCTCATGGCCGATTCACTAAAAGATGTGTGCGGCTCTTCAAGACTCTCGCAATCTTCCAACGGCCTGAAGACCGCGAAAAAAAACCCTACGGTGACCAAGACTATTCGATGGAAGACTTCGAGGTGCCCACTTTAATTGACGAATCCAAACTCTGTCTCAAACCTGCTTTTGGGAAAAAAGATAACATACCCAAAGAACCTAGAAAGAAAAAAACAAAAGCAGTTTCTAGAGAAAGACCAACAGAACAAATGTTCATAAGATCCGAAGCGGATGTTTCTCTCTCTCCGTTACAGTATGTGCGAAATATTTTTGAAGAGCCAGAGATTTTAGGCGCAACCAGCTCGGAAGGAGAGGGTGACGATATAATGATAAGCTCAGAGCTATCAGAAGATGGTTCTGATGATGGCGAAGATCTTCGAGGCTTTATTGACGATGAAAACTCGTAAAGAGACTCTTCGTAAATTTCTCGAGTAAGCAATAAGGCATTTATAGGTAATCTTGTTTGATTTCATAGGGTGGCCTGCATAGCGAGGAGCTAGGAGACATTTGTTGGTCACATCTAGGGATAGATTAATAACATCAGTTTAATGTCTCTGAGATTTCAGACAAACTGATACATCTCTCTCCATTCCACCTTGTTGTGCAGAGCTACCACCTTAACATGTGTGTGGATTTAGGTGCTTGTGCGCTTCATCTTACAAGATCCTAGGTCAAGCCAACATTATGGGAAGAAGAATCCTCTAATAACTAGGTTTAATGAATTGGAGACTCACCCAGAGGACTGGGGGAATGTTAAACGTGACGCTAAATCGCCATTTTGGATCATATGGTATTCAAAAACGAGCATAATATACCTTTAACTATCAGTCAGGGAATGTATATATCTGACTTTTTCCCTCTGAGATCTAGGGCGGAGAAATTATCTCTCTGCAGTATGGTCATGGAACCTTCAAAATCTATAGAATTCTTGCAGTACCTATTAAAGGATCCTCAGGAAAGCATTCTATACTATTAGCAATCCTCTATATTCGATCAGGTCAACTTCGCTCCCACGCGACCTTGGACGTCGAGCTTATTCTCAACATGAAGAATCACCTCGATGGCGTTGTTGCCTTCAAGATTACACTGATGGAGGAGGAAACATGAATTCTATCCCATGTCCTCGCTCGCACCAGGTTGAGTGATCTAGCAAGCATCACTACTGAGAAAGAGCACCAATCAAAGATATGGTATCTCACACAGACACGAAGATGAAAATCAGATATCTCTCATTGCAGGAGTAGGTAGCAAGCAGCATAGATATTCTTCCTCCAGACAAGAGAAAAAGAAGACTGATTATTGAAGCGTTCCCTGAGCTCATAACGTCCCGGCGAATATCCTCTGCCCTGCCCTGAAAGAGAATGTCAGAAAAGAATGAACCAGCTATGAAACGCTTCTCTCAGTAAAGTTGAATTATTTACGTTCTGGGCGACAAATCACGCCAAAGATTTTGCACTGCTATGAAGTAGAGCGACATCCTTGCAGGATCAGGCCTCTACATTTAGTTAGCTCTTTTTCGATAGCAGTAGCTTCTAAATCTAACGATTGCCATTGTCCTTTATGGATGGCTACCTTCACTCTGCTTTTGGATGACGGTAGCGATCTCTGTTGTTGTAGTTTCAGACACTGATTTTTGGCGTTTTGAAGGGTTTATGCATTGCGGTTAGCCAGCCGTCTTCTTTGCTGCAGGAGGTGCCGTTCTCGAAGGGAAGTTCAACACGGTACGAGTGTGGGTCAAAAACTTCAAATTTACACTCACTCACTCACTCACTCACTCACTCACTCATTCACTCACTCACTCACTCACTCACTCACTCACTCACTCACTCACTCACTCACTCACTCACTCACTCACTCACTCACTCACTCACTCACTCACTCACTCACTCACTCACTCACTCACTCACTCACTCACCCATGTCTTACTGACTTGATATTGGAATTCCCTTGGATAGCAACAAAGGGGGACATGATCGCTGAAACGTTAACTGCTTTATTTGCCACGAACGAACTCCGCCAGTGTTCGTGATCCGATCATATGTCCCTTTTCCAGTCTTTGGGAGACCAAAGTTCATGATCTAAGGCCGACTGTCGTCGAGCATCTCGTAATCCTCCGACAGCTTTAGCTTCTTCGCTCTTTTTGTAATCTGTAGATCTTCTTTCAGCTTCACCTAAATTCCATCGAGGAAGACTTGTTTTCTCTTTCCAAATTGCCACCAAACATGCCAGAGCTCGCTCGCCTCGAGACGTTAACTTGTATGGGCGTTTCGTATTACTTGTACTCACTTCATTGATTACCCGTGACACAAAATATTTCGTCAATTCGTCAGTTTTTTTGGTTTGTAGCAACGTACATTGAAGAAAAAATTCGCTGCTGAATACATTAGCAACCAAAATCTACGACGAGTCGATACTCACCGAAGTGCCATCCCTCACTGTTTGTATAATATTGTAATTAGAGATAAATACGCACGTGAACAGAACAGCGTACACGCTAGATCGCGAATAACGTATTTGACGTCATGGAACGTCTAACGAGAAAAATTTCACCCATGCCCATTCTGCCCCTCAATCAGCCCTAAAATCCTAGTCGCGCTTTAACTTTCTCGTTGTTCTCCATCGCCAGATTCCTAAATGCCTCCGGTGAGGAAAAATCGTCCACCGACGTCAACTGCCATTGGCAAAGAACGGGCACGTACGTGTCCAAAACAGTCAGGCCTCGCGCAAAATTTAAAAAGCGTAGTTGCGTTAGAGGCCTGCCTTCAGGGGAAGTCTCCAAACCTCCCCGATGCTGAGATGATTGATGCTGAACCACTCAGTTCGTCCAACCACGGTCCTGTGACCACGCAAAACTCGGAGCAGGCCGCAGAGGTCGCGAGCTCAATTAAAGGAAAAGAAGTCGTTCGAGACAAGACGTCCCAGTCTGCAGACCCATCTGCCAGAAAAATTGCTGTGCCAGTTTCGAAACGCACAGCTGCCACGGAAGCATCGGTTTACCCACCGGAGCTACAGGCCGTGCTAGAAGCCGAAAAGCGACGAGCAACGCGAATTAAGGCCCACCTTTCTATCTGCTCCACTGCAATAAACAGTGTCGAGGCAGCTCTCTCACCACTCTCGACTGGTGAGAATAAATCATTCGTAGACGGTATCAAAGTCTACTTACGAGCGGCCATCGCGCAGTTCGTGCACACGGGCCCAGGATCGACACCGCCAAGTCTTCTCGCTCGTCCCTCTTACCCTCTCCCATCGAAGGCCCCCCAAAAAGAGCTCCAACTCCAGCGGCACCTCAAGAACAGAATACCAAAAGCACCTGGGCTACGGTAGCTCGCAACGGCCTATGCCATAGTGCTGGGCCGCCCTCAACAAAACAAGTGCCAATTCCTCGAAAGACGAAGAAAAGCATCTCGAAAACGAAAGTCGATAAGCGACTGTTCCTACGACTAGCTAAAGAAGACGCATGGCGGAATGCCTCACCATCCTTCCTACAGCAAAAGATATCTGCCATGGCCGCAATCCCCTTGGCAAATATCTCCCTGGTGCAGCGGGTCAAAACTGGCTTCGCCATAACAACAACAGAAGAGACAAGCCGAAAAAAGATACTTGATCTTGTTCTCCAAAAGGGGCGCAGGTTTCAGCCAGCCTCAAATTTGGTAGCCTACCTCATCCCCACGGTACCGGTGAAGAGCAACTCACCGACTACAAGCGTTTCGCGGACAGTTGAAATGGTCACTCAGGAAATTGTTAGAGTATCCGATGCGGTTCCGTCCCTGGTTCGGCCCCAAGGGGTAAGCAAACTTGGGGCACCACACCAGAATTGGATAGCGCTCTTTCCCCGCGAATCTGCCCCACGGCCCGGCTTCAAGCTTTTCTTCGAATCCGGAAGGGCAACAATCTTCCAACCCCGCCGATCCATAGAGCAGTGTAAACGCTGCCTAGACTACCACGCTACACGTGGCTGCTCCCGTGCTCCAGCCTGCTGGAATTGCAGATCCAAAATGCACTCCGAGAGAGAGTGCGAGGCCCCCACAAGATGCCGAAACTGTGGTGGACCACACCGATCAGAAAGCCGGGATTGTCAGGCTCGGCCCGCTAGGGCCGGCCCGCTAGGGCCGGCCCACTGACAAAAGAACAGCTTACTACGATTCGCCAATATTCACAGCGCGAGTACGCTGCAGTGGCCCGCGTTAAGGGTGCTGCCGAAAGAGCAGAAATAACCCCCATCGCAGCTTCGAAGGATGCCCCAATGTCAGAGGGAACTGGCTTTCAGGCCTTGAACTCTGAAGAGGAAGCCTAAAAGGCGCAGCGACCCAAGACGAGGCAATTACAAGTAGCCTCAAGAAAAGAAACCCGGAAATTGAATGCCGTCGGAGGTTATCTGTGGGCCCATCTCTCGCCCTCGGTGAAGATGGAGAAATGTGCCATTTAGAAGATGTGGTAGGAAAGGAATCGGACGAGGAGTGCGGGATCCAGACCAAAAGAGATATCTTCCTTTGTAGCTGTTTTTTTGCTTTTATTTTTTATTTTTTATTGTTTTTTTCTGGCGACCACTACTATACTCAGTATAGTCCACCATTCCCCGCGACCTGAGCCGCAGAAGTGCTCAGCGAGCCTATGTATTATATCCACCTACTCCCTGGCCATTAGGGCCAGGCGTCCTTTGCTCCCTCGGGAGACGACAGGGCACGTGCCTTGCAGGTGCTCGCCGGACGTTAAATATTAAACAAACAAACAACAACACTACCTGGACACCAGTCAGTATCGGCAGCCTTTGTTCCTCGGCTTCACCTTTATCTTCGGATTCTCCTGACTACATTCATTATTACTTCGTAGATCAACTTAATCCAATCAATTCAGAGGGCTATCAATATTGTCTACTAACAATGGATGGTCAACCTACTCAGTATTGCTCCAGATGCGATCAAGAACGCCCAAACGGTATGTTTGGATGTTTTCAAACGGCAAAAGAAGGAAAATGGGTGTGATGCACAACATAAAACGCGCCTTGTCTAAGGGATTCCCAGAGATTGGTCGATGGGAAGACTTTCTGAACGAGATCAAGGCTGGGAGTAAGCTTGTAAATTAATTCTGCTCCCGTAACTTAAGGGAAACCAAACCGATCGCATATTGAGGGCTAAACGGAGTCCCTTGCTTTGTCGTACGTTTTCGACCTTGATAAGTTGCATAGTCTTTTTGTCTAAGCACGGGAGATGGACAGTGTCAACAAACCCAATATGAGCTCCTTCGTGAAGCTGTCAGCCATGTCGTTTGCCACATTATGAAGGCAAGTGGTCACAAGTTTAAGCGGTCTTCGATCCCAAAGGTAACTGTGCCGGTGTATTATAAGTACTGTAGTCAAGATAGCTCTCGAAAGGTCGGATCGCAAAGTACAGGCGAACATGAACGAGGTAGAATAGAAAGATATCCTTGTCAAAGCCACTTGAAGTTCATCCCAGACTGAACTGGCTGCCAACTAGAAGTGGACTTATGGCAAATGTACCATAATGGGACTGTCAAGTTTGAATTGTTGGCGGAAGTGATAGACTTCATTAAGTCAAGTCCCAGCAAAACACCTGGCTAAATAGACCGTGACCTTAGATGATCGGGGATGAATGATGTTCGCAATGTTTCCGAAGAGCAAGTCTCTTACAGATGGAAACATAGTACCTAATCCAGCTGGAAAATGACCCAGGTCCCATTCTTTGCGCCCAAATGTATCTTGAGCCCAAGAGTGAGGTTCGATGCAGCATCTTTTAGGTAACATGCGTGGCATAGCTGTTTGGATGCAGGTAAATGAATCAGGACCAAAGATTTGGCAATCAACGCTAGCTAGCTATGGAACGCGTAGTTCCAGAAACCCAAATAGTCGCGACGGTAGTTTTCCGTCGATTCTTATCGCTTGCGTGCAAACGCCATCAGGCAATTTACTCTACTTGTTGGCTGAGCAATGATTAGTAAAATCAAGCGAGGCATCTCGTCGGCCCTCCTCGGTGTCAACTTTCATTCCGAATTTCGCTTCATTGACACACAGTCTCGTCATTTTTTTTTGGATGAGCAAGGGACGCTAGTCAGCGGCGAACGGAACGAGGACCAAATCGAGGGGCCGCGGGCCCGGTGTCGGATCCGGGCAGGGGAGTGCGGGAAGTTGCGACGCGCCCGCACGCGGGAAAGACGGAGTGGTCACGTGGTACATGGCTGGTGGGGGAGGAACCATAATGCACCCTGGGAATCGGTGCTATCACGTGAGTTTTTTGCATTCCCTTGCCTATTACCCTGGTCCATTTTACGCACCCCAGTTTAACTTAGGGACCATAATTTCGCCCTAGCATCA
>JAKRRZ010000329.1:0-23589 GCA_022627015.2 Podosphaera aphanis | reverse complement strand
ATCCTCGTAGTGGTATCTGCAAATGAAATCTGAGTATGAGTGTTCCAGAACGTCAAAATGAGTCATTCTATGAGAAACACACCTTCCGTAATCATACGTGTCATAGCTTCAGGCTGCATACACAAGATTGATTTAAAAAAAATAAAAGATAAAAGGTTCTGGTGCCTTCTAGGCTTCCCGAGTCATGATATAATAACTCCCGTACCCCTATCGCCGATCATAATCTCGCCCACGGATTGTATCCACTTGTGCAGACATAATTCTGCTTACAAATACTGTCAAAACCTTGATGTAAAGCATACAGTATAGGGTCCATATATCGGATTTTGAAACGGGCACATACATATCAAAAACGAAGAATGGATCTTGAAATAGAGCCTTCTGCGCTACCTACGGATATGCGCCTGACATTTCCCATTATACTTTCTCCACCACCTTCAGCATAAAATTCCTCCCCAAATTTCACACCATCCCCTCACATCACCGTAAACGTCCCTGACATCACAGTTCGAGTCCCCCGACCGACCTTAAATCCAGTTCATCCTTCCAAGAGGTCGACTGATAAAAATACTGATAGAGTGTCACATTCACCGAATAATTCTTCTCCGGATTTCTCTGCCTATCTACCGCGGGAAATACGTGAGATCGTGGAACAGCGCCAACGTCGAGAAAGGGCATGGCATGTACGGCTAGGCATATGCACGAGCGTCATCTGTAACATTGATAGTACACTCGCAGTATACAAGGATGAAGTTGAGAAAGAAGAAGCCAATCTGATAAGAAATTGTCTACACCAAGCAATTGCTCGGTTGACGGCCTCAGAACTCATACCAAAACCTCCTGCTATACCACTTCAATCGAAACCATCTAGGGCCGACGGCTTATTTCAGCGAACGGAAACAACCAAAAAGAAAGGCTCAGAGAATATCCCAATACCATCTTCTTATTGTAAAATCCCTCTGCCTCAAAAGATCACAACTGAAGAGCCTCCTCGTGCCAACAATACACAACAAAACTCTTGGGTTACGGTTGCTCGCAACAGACACAAAAAATCGCGTGTGCTAGCACCGATTGAAATTGCTACGTCAAATATTACAACTTCTAATGCTCGCAAACTAGCAAGCCCCCCATTTTCAAACAGGAATACTAGTAAAAACAAGAATATACCCAATAAAGTTGATAATAGACTATTCATCTGAATTTCTCCGGAACATGAGTGGCGCAAGCTTTCTCCGGCGGGTATCCGAGAAATTATCGTCAAACACCTTCTAGTATCTCCAGCTTCTATAGGGCTTATAAAACCTCTAAACTCAGGATTTGCACTGGGTTCATGCAGCACTGAAGCCCGTGAGCAGCCTTTAAAGGCCGCAGGAGGACTATTTCTATCAAAGGCTAAGCTAGAACCGGCCACACAATGGGTGCCTCTTCTAATTCCAACTTTCCCAAGATCAATTTACACTGTGGATGGAAATAAAGAAGTTACAAATCAAATGCTTGCAGATGAAATAGAGAAAATAACATCAGTTCGTCCAGAAGCATTAAAAATCTATGGCAACCAAAATCCAGAAGCTCCATATCCAACATGGCTTGCACTCTTCACTAAGGCTCCTCGACCAAGATACAGAGTCTTTGATGAGTCAGGCCCATCTTCAATTTTCAAGAAGCAGAAGCCAATAGAATTTTGTAAACGCTGCAATGGACACCATGCTGCAAAATCATGCTCACGGGCACCCTCTTGCGGAAATTGCGGCTCAACGATGCATGCTGAAGATAAATGCATGGCTGCTACTAAGTGTAGAAATTGTGGAGGACCCCATCGCTCTGAAAGCCGAAAATGTTTAGCCCGCCCAACTCGCCATGGTGCGCCAACTAGAGAACAGTTGAAGATCTATAGGCAAGCTGGAGATCGTTGTTACGGGCTGTGCCGAAGTCCTGTATTTTACCGCGACAGGGGTGAATCATTAAACGAGCCTCTGTAGATCTTCATTAAGATCCCCTTTACTCTTCTAACAATCTGAATGACAGGGCATGGATAGTTGGGCTAAGCTGAAGAGATATATTATCTATCGTAGACACCGTGAGCACTTGCTCCTTACTTAGAATATTAACAGTATTTGGCCACTTGACCTTTTTTTCTATCGTGCTTGTGAACGCCCAGTCACAATCGTGAATTTCATGCTGCAATTAGAGCGAGAGCTGCCGAACAGAAAGCGTCTGAACTGGAGGCGGCTTTCTTGGAAACAGAGAAGGCCAGAGATACAGAAATAATTACTGACGAAGATGTAGAAGTCGGTAATGCTACAGTGACACGAGTACCTGAAAGTCCAGAACCAAGCCAAGAATCACTAGAGATACAAGGAGATATTCAACAAGGATCAGTCAACTCGACGGCTGATTCAACGATGGAATTATGAAGGGCGGTCCACAGGGACGTCAACCCTCCCTACATCAACTTAAGTTCATGTCAATCAATGTAGGAAGGGGAGGTACAACGCATGACATCACCTTATCACGCGCGTGTGAGCTACAAATAGATGTCTTGCTTGTTCAAGAACCATGGTGGTCGGGACGTACAAAGTCTCACCCTTACTTCGATCGCCATTTACCTTTTGTAGTTGACAATGTTCGCCCTCGTGCCGTCACTTATACTAGAAAAGACTCAACGAAACTAAATGCAACACAGCTGTTTCCATCTTCTCAACCGACTGGCGACTACTGTTGGGTCACTGTTAACGGTATCACATTCCTCAACGTTTACAAAGCTCCTCATATTACCTTAGCTGTTCAACCACTCCTAAGCTGGACTCCACCGTCTCAGTCAGTTGCCATTGGAGACTTCAACTCTGTTCATTGGGCTTGGCAGCCAAGCGCTACAGCTTCGTATGAACAGGGTGAGGTAATTTCAAAGTGGGCTGAAGACCACAACATGACTTGCTTAATTGTTGGAGAGCCTACTCACCGTGCTGGGAATACCTTAGACTTGGCGTGGACCAACATCAGTGGGACTAGCGCTTGGGTGGAACGCGAGGAATGTATGACAAGTGATCATCTTCCTATCTGTGGGGCGGTACCCTGCCGGACGCCATCACCTCCCATTACCCAAGGGCAAATACGTGTTCCTAGAGATAAATTATCTCAATTTGCGCATGTTGTCTCCCAGTGGCTTCCCCCCCTGCTCGCCCCCCAGTCAGTAGAGCAAACTGAAAACCTTGCACAAGATCTCTGTAGGGTAATGAAAGAGGCAGCTCAAGCAGTCGGTAAACATCCATCTCGTAGGAAAGGTAAATCTGCGCCCTGGTGGACCCCCGAATACAAAATAGCACAAGATAGTTACAAGGAGGCATATAACAGCTCTGACTGATCCTTGCGAGCAAAAGACTACAGAGCCGTAGTAGCAGCAGCTAGAAAAGAGTATTAGAAAAAACAGGTAGAAAATATCCATTCTCCTTCTGATACTTTCCGACTCATGCGACGGAGATCCTCTAATCGAAGCGGAGTGCCTCCACCTCTAATACGCGAAGGGCGTATTACCACAAACCAAGCTGAACGTGCTACAATTCTGAGAGATAGCCTCCTAGCTCGATACCAGCCCACAGATGACCTACCTCCCTACACACTCTCAGGAAGCAACAGCATTAATTGGACTAGTGAAATTACACTGGCAGAAGTACGCACATGCACTATAGGGAATGGTAATACTTGTCCAGGAGCTGACGAAATTTCTGTGGAGTTGTTGAAGGCTTGTTGGGAAAGTATCGATCCACACGCTGTGAACCTTTTTCAGGCATGCCTATACTTTGGTTATCACCCTACATGCTTTAAATTAGCAGAAGTTGTGTTCATACCCAAATCAGGACGAGATCCATCAACAACGAAGGGTTGGAGGCCTATTGCCCTACTATCGTGTTTAGGAAAAGGACTTGAAAGACTAATAGCAAAAAGAGTATCACATCTTGCAATTACATCGGACATTCTAGGACATCAGCAGTTTGGTGCACTCCCAAAAAGATCAGCGACCGATCTTGTGTCTTGTGTAATACATGATATTGAAGAAGCTCGCTGTCAAGGATGGACATCAGCTTTTGTGACTTTGGACGTTCGGGGTGCATTTGATGCTATCTTGTATAACCGGCTACTTCGGAGAATGCAAACACAAGGATGGCCTGATTCTTTTCTACGATGGACCAATTCCTTCTTGGCTTGACGTAGCGTTCAGGTTCGCTATCTGAGTGGTATAACTAGCCCGAAGAAATTAATGTGTGGAGTTCCTCAAGGGTCTCCCATATCCCCTTTACTATTCCTACTCTATATGGCCGAACCAATGCGAAGTGGGAACACGATGACTCGATTTAGTTATGCAGATGACGTTGGTATCCTAGGAATCGGTCGATCAGTAACGGAATCAGCAGCGGCGGCGCAGAGAGAGGTAGATAGTCTATTGAATTAGGCAAGAGAAAATGCAGTATCGTTCGACATAGACAAATCGGAGGTAGTTCAACTTCCTGGGCGCAGTCGAGAACATCCTGTTGGGATCTTACTCAATGACATCAGAATTGAACCAGTGGAACATATCAGATGGTTAGGAGTTCACTTAGACTCTAAGCTATCTTTTAAATATCACGTTGAGACATGGTGCAGTAAGGCACTGAAAATAGCAAATCATATGCGAAGTCTAAACCCAGTCATACGGGGGGCAGCTCCTGGACCGCTTGTAATGGCAGTTGATGCGTGTGTTTTATCTCTAGCGACATATGGGGCAGAGGCCTGGTGCCCAGGTTCAAAGAGATTAATAGCGCGCGGCGTTGTGACTCCTGCAACCACACATCTTTGTAATCTCGTTGATAAAGCTGTGCGTCTGGCACTAAGAGCTGCTATTCCAGTATGGAAGACAACTCCAATTCCGATTCTACACAGAGAAAGTGGCATATCACCCGCTCGAATTCTCTTAGAAAACAGACGCCTTCGTCACGCGGCGAGACTTAGCACTCTTGACAATCGCCATCCTTTGCGGAGTCAGGCGAGTATTTGTCCTAATGTGGGTACTCTCAAATACAAGTTAAAAGCCAAAATATCAAAGCAACCCGAGACCCAGATGACACGCCTCCAACGGAAGTACCGACAGCTTCCAGTGACAGAGGGGCCAGAACCACTAGCAGGTCCCACATATCCAATATACCAGAAAACGAAGGTAGAGGGAGTTCAGAACCATCTTCTTTGGGTTAGATCAGTCTCACCCACAGACATATGCGCGTATTCAGATGGGTCGTCGGAAAGACATGGACGCTCAGCCTGGGGCTTTGTCCTTCAGCGCGGCGGGGGCCGAACCTTTGAAAAAGGACGAGGCATTTTACATGGCGGTGAGGTATTCGATGCCGAAATATGCGGAGCCATTGCTGCACTTCACGCAGCACTCGGCGCTAGAAAAAGGGGACAAAAAGCATTTGTTCTTTTAGACAATCAAGCAGCAGTGGGAGCGCTATCAACAGGGAAGTCTTCCTCAATGTTAAAGATGACAAGCACTTTTCACAATGTTGCTCGAAGAGCTATGGCTGAAGTTCGATGGGTACCTGGACACTCGAAAATCCGGGGAAATGAAGAAGCAGACTTAAAAGCACGCGCTGCTCTTCAGCTTCTTCTCATAGGAGATACCTCGCCAGAACATATGAACTTAGCTTATATTCGTCGGCTTATGCATTACCATCAACAACCTCTACTGAATGAATGGTGGCTAACGGCTTGTCCTCGATATCAGGATTTGGACCTTCAAATGCGCCGCCGAAAACCTCCAGAACTAGCTCTACCACGACGTCTCTTACATGAACTTCTAGCAACAAGATCAGGCCACGGAGATTTTGCGGCGTATCACCGTCGATTTAATTATGAAGACGCTAATTTAATTTGCGACTGTGGAACGGAGACCTCTCCAACCCACTTTATCCATTGTAGAAAATATGCTATTCAAATGCGCAAGCTTAGGAAAGGCGCGAGAATGGAAGAGTTCATCAAACAACTTCTTGGTCCTAAGTGCCTTGAAAAGTTTATAGAATTTGCACGACTTACTGGTTGCTTCGGGAACTTTAGTGCACAACCAATCTTAGCTGAACGCGAGAATGGTAGTGAACAGTTCGTTGTTTTATTTTCCTTTATCTTAATGAGATAACGGGGCGAAAGCTGGTGTGGGAAATGCTGGCCTAACTCTAAAAACAATTTTCTTTTACAATATGTGAGCACTCTCAGATATATCTTCAATCTTCCTTATTTTGTATATAACACCCTTAACGGTAGATACGGTGCGAACGAGTAAGGCGCACTTCTAGTGTGATCCCTACCGGCTCCGCCGGTCCTGGACCCAAAGTAGACATAGGGCAGAGCAGATTAGCTAGCAGAAGGGTTCTCCTATAACAAGATTATGTAATTAGCCTACTCTCTAGCTGGGGAGTTCATAGCTTTTTTTTTTTTTTTTTTTTTAAATCATTCTTATGTATGCAGCCTGAAGCTATGACACGTATGATTACGGAAGGTGTGTTTCTCATAGAATGACACATTTTGACGTTCTGAAACACTCATACTCAGATTTCATTTGCAGATACCACTACGAGGATAACGTCTTGCGACATGTAACCTCTTCCGTGAATACTCACCACAGGGAAAAGCGGGAAAAACCCATGGTTATCTGAATATGCTTTCATCAAGCTATGAAAAAAACACCACCGCGAGAGAGTGTGGTTAACGGGTCTTACTGGATTCGAACCAGCTTTCTCCTGTCTCGAGTGGGGCATGTGTCCAAGCTGCCCAGACTCTACTTGGGAGAACGGCCCGGACGGTGTACCACACCACCATCCGACCCAGTTCATAGCTTGGACGCGTATGCGATAGCTTACAATAAATAACTTTACTTGGGATCTTAGAACTTACGATTAGCTTTCTCTAGCCTAGGACCAATTGATTTATGAAAAATCACTTGTTGCCTTGCGCTGCCACAACTTCCCACCCCCATCTTTTGAGACTACATGTACTGTTGAGCAATAATTCATAAGGTAAACATCGTGAGATATCAAATTTCTATTTTTTTACCCTTTGATCGTGGTTAAGCGGTTCAGCTTTCTGCTTGAAGTGGTCGGGTACCGGTTTGGCCGTATTGAGTTAGCAGTGGCCGAGTCATTTGATACAATGTTAGTGTGTCGCTAACGGGTAAGTTAGCGACTACAGACACGTGATTTGATCCATCGGATAAGAACCATTCATACGGTTAGTCAATCAAAAGCTGTGAGGAACTGTGCGATTTTGCTTGAGAAAGAGTTTGCACTTTTCTGTAATCAATTTCTTCTCGTGTTGGCGCAGGAATAGTAGGTTATTTTTAAAATAAAGGCAAGGCATATGCTTTATATAAATCAATCATAGCTTATCGAAGCTGAGCGTAGACATAATGGAAAATTCCAGACTTCAGTCAAGCAAAATAAGGTATACATGTGTGATTAAGGATGGTTGTATTCAGTTTGTAAAATAATGTTGTCCACCCCAGGTTATTGCTTGGATATCCATTCTATTGCACTGGTCAATTTCATCCAATAAATTCATGTTGCTAATGTTTTGACGAATCAACCTTTCGGGAAATTCAGTACATGAGTTACCCATAGAATAATTCTCAATTAAAAAAATGAGCTACGAGGTGCATCTTGTGAAAGCAAACACAAGCGCATCAAAAGTTGACAGTAGTTAACATCCATTTCCCATTTCAATGAGTTAACCTACAAGCAATTACTGATTCTTCACCACTTTTGTAATCTAGAGATTATTCGCGATCTGACTCGGGGGCTAACTATTCTGCAGAGTTTAGAGGGGCAATCGAGGGCCGAAATACCCGTCGTAGGATAAACTGTGGCTAGACCCAGAATAAGCTTGATCGCTGATGATGGACATTGTTGTAGATTCTGTTAGGATCTTCGATTTCTTGTAGCAGAATGTCATGTTGGCAGATGAGAAATCAATTCAGAAAGAATCTTAACATATTCACACGGCCAAGTTACTGGATCTATGTATTGTGTTTTTTTAGACATTCCCACTGTCTGTCATATAACTTACAAACTTGCTTCTCTGTAGCAAGAGTATTTTTTCGCCAATTAGCAACTACTTTTTTTGTGACTTTCCTCTCGTATTGCTTCAATCTTGTCCGAGACCTAATCGGGATGCCAAAATCTAGAAATAATCGAACTCGGTTTTCTGAATGCCTTGAACAGGTATTTGGTATCTTTCTTTGCTTATCTACAGCCAATTAATCTGATATGAGGAAACATTTGTAATCCGAACAGTATTTTGGTGGATCCATATTCAGAACAGAGAATCGTTAGGTCCTAGATATCGGATTAGTGAGAAGACCAAAACCTAGTAGGAGTGTTTGTTGGGTACACCAGTACAACAAAACAACTCAGAGTATATTCTCCTGAGTTAGGCTATGTATTTGGGTCAAGTCGAGTTGTTGTTGATGAAAAGTCAAAGGGGGCTCAATAGACTTTCGTTTAAGGAATTGTGTAGCTGGACCCAAGGGACCACCTAATGTAATACCCGACCGGAAGCCACGAGGGCGGCCAAAGAAAGAGCCTGCTGTTCCATTTACCAAGACTTCTGCTGTTATTTCTATCGAAGATACTCTTAACACTACTTCTACGGCCCCATCTAATATCATTACCGAAGGTTCTCCTTGTGGTTCTCCTTGTGGTTCTCCTATTGTTCCAGCTTTTACTATTGCTGAATCTTCACCTATTGCTGATCCGAAAACTCTTTCCCTTAATAGTCCTTTTACTTTGGCTGCTGGTGCTCATGATATACTTTCAGCACCAGTGACAAAAGCAGCAGAGCCTGTAAGCAAAGTTATGAAGTCACTGGAAACGAAAATTATAGAGCCAGTGGAAAATATACCCTTAAAGCCAATATCCCAAGCTAAAACTTCTATCGCATCGTCTTCACCAAAAGAGTCGAACATCAATTTGACATATAAATGTGAGGCACGACCATCACATTCACAGATACCAATTTCGGACAAGATTGAAGATAATACCTTAAAATTGATTCCAGCCGAAGTTCAGGAGGTAGTTGTTGATCGATCCATACAATGTTTATCACCATGCGAAAATATTCAACAAGAATCTACCCAATCGAAGCGCAAGCGAATAACATCATCAGGAAATGAAGACGATCGCGCTCTTAAGATTGATAAGAAATCCCCACCATACTTCACTAGATCAAAGCGCAAAAGATCGGATTCATCCGCCGACGATGATAATCAAATTCACAAAATTGCTAGAGCCATGATAGCGGCTTATATCTATGAAGACAAAGTGATCTCACTAGTGAAACTGCGCTTTCCGCTATTGAGGAAGGAACTATCAAAGTTCCAAGATCGTATTTTGATGCAGTTAACGACAGTAATCATGCACAGGAATGGTAGGAAGCGATCCAAGAAGAGCTTAGATCACTGAAAGAAAATAAAACATGGAAAGCGGTCGTTCGGCCAGCTAGTGCCAACCTGGTCTCTATTAAATGGGTATTTGCCGTAAAAAGAAACATTGATGGATCAGTGGAGAGGTTTAAGGCTAGACTTGTGACTAGAGGTTTTAGCCAAGCTTATGATGAAACCTTCGCTTCGACAGTGAAGATGGACACTCTTCGGTTATTTCTCAGTATTGTCGCCAAATAAAATCTTGAATGTTGGCATTTCGACATTAAGAATGCATTTACAAAGTCAGAGCTTAAAGAAAATATCTTCTTTGAGCCACCACCTGGCGTTTCTGTTCAGCCTGGGAAGGTTCTTAAAGCGTTGCGAAGTCTGTACGGATTGAAACAAGCAGCACGTGATTAGAATGAGCCAATCAAAGCAGAATTGATCAAATGGGGGCTCAAACAAAGTCGCATTAAGCCTTGCAAATTTGTTAACAACACTACTGGAGTAATTCTGTTGGTCTATGTAGACGATACAGCGGCTGCTGCCCGCTCGAAAATACAATTGCAAGAGTTCTTTGAAATTCTCTCCGCAAGGTTCAAGACCAAGAATCTGGGGGAGATTGAAAAGATTCTTGGGGCTAGAGTTACGCGTGATCGAACGAATCAAACTCTATACATTGATCAAGAGCAATATCTTTCAGTTGTGCTTGACAAATTTGGGATCACGACTGGGAAACATAAAGCTAAGAAGATACCGGTCACCGACTACGAGTCACTACGCCCTGCTACCGCAGAGGATGAAAGAATTCATCTGGCTGAATGCCAACAAGCAATCGGCAGCCTATTATACGCAATGATCTATACTCGTCCCGACATTGCATTCGTGGTTGGAAAGCTGAGTCAATTCATGAGTGACCCAGCCAAGCACCATGGACCTGCGTTGAAGAATCTTTTGCGTTACTTAAGATCAACAATGAAACAAAAATTACGATTTGGCCCTGGGAGAGCTCGGGAGTATTTGACCATATACTCCGACGCAGATTGGGCAAACGATAAGTCGGACCGGAAAAGCATCTTCGGTAGTGTTGCTATGTTCTATGGAGGACCGATCTCCTGGTCGAGTAAGAAGCAAAGGGCAGTTTCAACATCAAGTTGTGAATCAGAGTATGTGGCTCTTTCAGCATGTGCAAAGAATGGTCAGTGGCTTGCTCAATTACTCCGTGACGTAGGACGTGAAAATTATATTGGCCCTGACAGAAAAACGGTGCAAATGCTTGGTGACAACATGGGGGCGATTGCATTGACAAAGAATCCGCATTTAAACGAGCGTTCAAAGCATATAGACATTTGTCATCATTACGTCCGCGGTCTTGCCAAAAGCGGACGTCTTCAAGTATCATATGTGCCGACAAGCGACATGGTGGCAGATGGTATGACCAAGCCCCTTCAGCGGGTTTGTTTTGAGAAATGCAAAGACCAGCTCGGAATCGTGCAAAGCTAAGTCCAAAATTATTAGTCGATAGTTTGTACCAGTGGAAATGTTCCCTATGGGGGAGAGTTGAGAATATCACGTTTAGGGAACCAAAGTGTCACGTGCGTTTCCTCGGTTAAATATTATAAATTCTCTCCTGTGTACATAAAACAAGTGTATGTTTAGATATAGTCTCAAAAATAATATAATCCTACACTACGCTTCTCTACTTTATAGAGTCATCTTTTCAATATGTGTATAATTTTCTATCTGTCATTGTATAGTAACGAATCTTAACCTCTTTGATATAGAAATACAATCTTTGAATTGAACATCACAACAGCAAGAAAGACTCATTCTCTCTCTTCTCTCCGAGTCAAGTTTACTCTTCCTCTCTTTCATCTTCAAGTCAACAGCAAATCGCCTTTCAGTCATTGTATCCATTCTTTACAACACACCATTGATCGCTCACTGCTGAGAAAGTTACCCCGATAAGGCTTCATAACTAGAGGTACGGGGTAGAAAGAAAAAATATTTCTCGCACCAACTCCAAAGATGCACAGGAAATCATTGGCATCATTCATACGACCATAGAATTATTTATGACTTCATTTGAGCAATCCATAAAGACTTATTTATAAATTGAGCGGGAGTGTCTCGATCGGATTTCTCATGTCTACCTCAACTTCAGTTAGCGGGTGTTTCAAGGGGCTTTTGAGCTAAAGGCTCATTGTCTGAAACTTTGTCATGTAGAACAGTACAATTAGAGAGCGGTTCCCCTAGATTGAGCTATAGCAACTTCTCTCATGCCAATTGATTTGGTGATAGACATACGGCAAAGACACTTTGCTTTCGCAAAGTTAATGTTTCGGTTGGTTTTTTAATATAATTAAGCATTGTTAATTCGATAATATCAAAAATTCTCCTGTCTATCGAACCATATTGTTTTCGACTTCGACTTAATTATGCATGTATCCATACTCTACACTTTTCTTTGTCTTCAACTGGTTTCGAAGTTTTTGCCGACCCATGGATTTGCTATTGTCAACACGACCTGTATTGAGAACAAAGTCGTATGTTTGGCCAAAGAGTCTTTAAGTGCGTTAAAAGAAGCAACTAGACCATATCACGGGATTGTTCGGAATGAGTTACTGGAAATAAATGGCACAGATTGCCCTACTATAGGGATAATATTTGCACGAGGGACGCTAGAGCCCGGTAGGTTTTTATTCTCGATCCCTTGGCTATTATGTGAATAGCTACAGAGATATTGATTTCAGCCCAGGAAACGTGGGTATTCTGACTGGCCCTCCATTTTTCGAAGCCATGGCAGATTATTTGAATGAAACCAACCAGATTGCAGTTCAAGGTGTCGACTATGACGCCAATATTCCAAGTTTCCTGCTCGGAGGATCAGAAAAAGGCGCATCAACAATGTATTTCCCCTACTTACCAGCTCCGAACCTGACTGTGTCCGACTAACATTATGTGATCTCGCAGGGCCAATCTTGTCAGGTTAACAACCGAAATTTGCCCGACGACAAGCCTTATTCTGTCCGGCTATTCACAGGGCGCACAAGTGGTTCATAAAGCTGCTGATACCTTAACACCCGATTTGGCTTCAAAAATAACCGCAGTCGTTCTGTTTGGTGACCCAATGAATGGTACCGCACTTTCATCTATTGATCCGGCAAGGGTTAAGACGATATGTGACGATACTGATGAAATTTGTGGGGGTAAGTTGAATATAAATTACGCGCATCTGGAGTACGGTCTGAATGCTACAGCTGCTGCCATGTTTGTCCTGCAGAGGTTTGCTCAAATGGGCATCGCGAGTTGAGGAAGATCGTAACTGAAATTTGTTAAAGATATCTGCACTTTCATTATTTATCACTTCGTTATTCTTCTGACTACGGAGGAATATTAGATATATATACATGTATGTCTATATTTGACGCCGATTTTCCTCTCTCGGTACGATCCGTGTAACCCTGTCCGTGGGAGCCTTAGCGGAACCCTGGGTTTTCGTGTCATAGCAGGAAAGTGGCGAAACGCGATTTGATGGCTGTGAAATATTTCATCACGTGTCATGTGGGAATTCTCAGGCAAGATTTTCTGGAAAAAGGCTTTTGTACACAACATCTTCCCTAATCTTTCTTCCGCAAAGTATGATTTGAGGCTTTCATCAGCAACAGCTTTTAAACGGCATGGCTAAAAAAATATTGTATCTGGAAAATATTTCACAACCATTTTACTGTAGCCAGGTTAGTCATTGTCTCCACGATAAAATATTTTCATGTTGCAATAATTTACTGATAACATCACTACGAATCACTGTGATCCTCATCGGATAAGATAGTAGATATATACACTTGTACTATTTTCCGCCGCCCCATCATGTAATATAAACGGGAGTCCTTGGTTTCCCTTAATTAAGATACATGGATTCGCTCCCGTGCCTTTCTAGTTCTACAGAGGGAGACTAGGAAAGAACAGCTGAACTAAAAGAGGTATTTGTAGTGCCAGAGGTCGAGAATCTTAGGCGGATGGGTTTGGACATTAGCAAACGAGCACATCCATCTACAGTTATTTACGGCTTAGTCCTACTATTCACGAACAACAGTATCTCATGTTTCTAAAATGAGTAGTGATATTTTCATACAGCTAAACATGTGAATCAGGAGCCGTCAAAAGGGAGTTCCATAAAGCCATGCTGCCATACCGCTTGATTCAACTTCAACTGAGGGTTTTGTATATGGGGGCTCTAGGGTCTCTCATACCAAGCCGATGAGAAGCTATGCCCCGACAGTAAGTGACAATAGCACTATGTGTACATGGAGAATTTCTTTAGGAGAGTGTCTTTCAATAGCGCTACACGTTAAGATGTCATAATACACGATACTGATACACAATGTTGTGGGTACAGTTAACAGTTATAGCTAGGTAATTACATCGAATAGCCAAGATGTTCGACAGGAAGTACCAGTAACAAACCATGGTACTAATCAACTATTTACATATCCAGCTGTCATTACATATACTGCAAAACATCATCCGGGTCCGGTTCATATGTCCCATTTGGAATTATAACCTTCCATTTGTTGTATGACTAGCTACCTGACTAGCAGTCATCAAAGAGTTACATGGCTAGAAATAAAAGTTATCGGAAGACTAGTCAAGATGTCATAGTTGATATCTCAAGACGGTACGGGATTATATTTTGTTATCGTTATTGGTTTTGATATTAGTGTTCTTGATTCTAGTTGCTGTTTCTGCTGGTTTTGGTATTTCTTGGTGTTTAAAGCCACTGAGTACGGCAAGAATTTTTTTGTCTCAGGTTTATATTTTCTGTCATGAATGCTTGGTGTTTCAGTCTATTTACAATTTCTACTAGGTCAACTACGAGCGATATAATGTATATATATTTGGAACTTCAGATAGAGATTAGGACAATCAGAACAATTCTGTAAGACCCTTAGATATAAGGCTAAGTTAATATTAAGCGAGGGGCGGGCTAGTATAAAGCTAGTACCTAGATCATCGTAGTAATGACATCATTCTTCTACACAAGTTTACAAGTCCCGACATTTGGTAGCATTATCTCGTCAGATAATTCAGTCCACCGGTGTTATGATATCATTTTCCGATGCCAATGAATGTCCGTGCACCATGAGGTACATGTACTAGTTTAGAGTATAAGCTCAGACCTGCATAATGTGCATAAATAAATAAGTACATGAGTGCATAAGTGCATATAGCTGGAATAGAACTGAAATGAAGGACTACTCTAGAATGTTCTGGAAGGAGGGAAGAAGATTCCAGTATGTGTGAACACATGTATTTAAAGATCTATCACCACAGACCATCGGGAAAAAAAACATTAATTTAATGTTTCTATATATTAAAATATTGTGTACAGAAAAAATACATTAGATTAATGTTAACATACATTGAATTATTGTTTATATACATGAAGTTAATGCTTATATACATTAAAATAATGGATGGCACACCACACATTAATTTGATGTTTATATACATTAAATAGCCGTCCGAAGGGTCCGTGGTGTATCTATGCCGGATATTTAGGTAACTCAAGTGTGTGTTATCAATCATTCTCATCTTTACCGTGAATTCTATTACTCACTTCGTCATCGTGTCTACGTCCTCCATCCCTGGTAATAGACATCCTGCTCATCCTCATAACCTACTTTTATAAGAACCAGCTATACAGCACCAAGATAAATAAACCATTGAATCATCTAGGATTCAGCCATTGAACCCTCAAAGGTTAGAACCATTAAGTCATCGTTGCAGCTTCGGAGATGACATCGGCTGCTTAGTTTCTACCTACTACTTCTTTTAGTTCGCCCATGCAGGCTGACGATTACAGCCGGTTGATACGGCAGGGACATCAGCTGCATCTCCTACGTGTTTCGTATCCTAACTTCCGTAGTCTACTCAACGACACACATTCAGCAGCGATTTCGTGGGTCGTAGAGCATACAGAAAAGCCGTTACCAGCAGAAATACCGAATAACTGGAAGAACGCGTACAACCGTGCTTTAGAGGCAGTAGAATTCGTGGTTGAACGTTTCGCTGACGCCCCTAAACTGCATCAAGAGCTAAAATAAACTTCCTCAGTTACACCTCAGAATATAAGTGTTGATACGCAAGTTTTGAACAAGCCATCTTTGAGCGAGAAAACAACTCTTTCCAAGATGCCTCACACTAGCGTTACTGTCAGTGATGAGCAATTTCAGTCGCTGATGCAAAACATTTTTAGTTATGCTTCAGCTAACGTTAAGTTAGAGTCATTCAGGGCTCAGGATCTAGGCTCCTTTGACCCAAACGACGAAGCAGCACACGTAGAAACAATAGATAACAAAACCATACATCGTAACGTTTTTAGCTTCATCGCCAGGTTGAAGGCCTTGACACTTGGTGTTACCTCGGGACCTTTTACCCCAAGCTCAGTTGCCTGCAAGCTCCACCAGTGCCTACGAGGAAAAGCCGAACTATGGTACACGAACGAGACATCTCCGACGACCCATGCTGGTCTAAAATCAGGCGTTGAACTGTGGTGCTCCGAGTTAGAAAATCGTTTCCGTGAGGCCCCTAGCACATCATTAGCTAAATTGGAGAAATTAAGGGGCACCGTCGGTCATGTCCGAGCCCGCAAAGACCCTGAAGAGTTTATTCAACAAGTGATTATCCATGGTAAAGGGTCTGGGAGCTGTGTCACTGAACCTTCACAAATTCCCACTGCTTGGAACCACCTGGGGCCAGAACTAAGAATCACAATCCCACAACCTTCCACAACATTCACGTTAACTGACTTCGTTCAGTCAATAACAGCGATTAAACAGAACTGGTTTAATCTCTATCGTCCTCATGTGAATTTTCCCGATGGCTCATACCGCAGGAACCCCTATAATAATCGGAATGACGGTCGGTATTTATAATCTCGTCCTCAGAATTCTCAGCTTGCCTTTCAGCGTCACGAAAAGAATAAATATAAGGAGCGAATTGATAAGTAGCCATGGTCTAAAGACAAAGGAAGAAAATATTCGCAAGTGCGATTCAAGGATGAAAAGGAGAATCGATTATTCAAACGAGAAAACAAACAGGAGCGGCGAGAAGCATATTCTGCTGATCAAGTGGAAGATAACGTTGATTCACCAGACCTCCCATAGATCAATCCGTACGACGAAGCTCTTTTTGGCAAAAGTGACTTGGTATCCGATGTGGAGTCTAGCTCTGGTGAAGAGCAAACCGTGGGATTCATTGAGCCAAACCTTTTCAAGGTCGCTAAAATTTCGCAACATCTCGATAATGAGGATGAGCCGAAACCCAAACAAGCTCAAACACTAAGATCAGAATCTTTTCCCCACTGCAAAATCTGCAAGATTCAATTTCAATCACGCAACAAATTACACCAACACATCCGTTCATCCCATGATAAGAGGAACTCAAAATTTTTGGGGCCAATTATTATAAATGAGAAACGTTCAGTCAGCTCAAAAGACCGTAGTGCGGAAATTGTATAAGTTTCTTCCATATTGGCAGAAGCGGGTTCTATCACCTCCAATATCCAGGTGATGTCCTCAAAAGCTACAAAAAGTGAAGTATGCCCTGGAGATGCCTTCCGCGGAAGGAGGTATGCTCAAATAAAAGTTTCTCTGGATAGCCCGAGAAATGAAGCTACCTGGGTATGTCTAGACACGGGATGCGGTATGTCACTTGTGGATCGTAAGTTCCTCTACAACAACGCCTCAACAGTCGAATCATCTAAGATGAAGTCGCCGATGAAAGTCCGAGGATTAGGGAACAAAACTTATGATGCCAGTGAATTTGCAATTTCAGACTTTTTATATTCCTACTGAATCAGGCACTTTTGCCTGTTGAAATGTGACATGAAATTGAGTTAGTAGCTGCCAACATTAAATTGGTGGCTGACATTTACTCTAAAGGATCTAGATTAAATGTCAACAGGATTTATCCAACCACTTACCCGGTGGCTGGCATGCTAATAAGTCATGCCGAGTTATACTTGTAATCAAAGATACTCACATGAATCTCAATCACCATAGGTAATTAAGGTCCTAATAGAATTAGTAGTAGATAGTAACTGACTCGACCACTAGTTAGGGAACTCAACAAAGTTGAGACTACCTGCTTAAGTAATAACGGAGTCAGGGAACTTAGAGGACAAATACCTCTAAGACGTACCAACTCCACGTTGAATTAGAATAACAGTTACTTGCATACATATCTCATCTTACATTCTCGTGATAACTTTTCTGAGATAACATCTCATCGTTGACCTACTTCTACAATCATTCACATGACCACCTACAAATCTTCATTTCCCACTTTCAGTGGGAAATTCATATTGTCGATAACTTCAGCGCAAACTTGCTACTTGGAACTGATATTGCTGTTCCTGAAGAATGGAAAATAGATTTAGAAGCTCAAAAGTTGACTCTTCCTCATTGTTTTGGCCTCCGTGCTCAAATTGTCACGCAGACAAGGGCGCCAGGACAGGAAATTAAAGTTTTTAGAAAAGAAAAGACACACATCCCACCTCATTCTAGAACGTTACCAAGAGTCAGCAATAAAGGTGGGACTGATTTTATAATGCCAAACCATGATATGATCTATGAACCACTACAGCAGACTTCTTTTACGGCATTTCCTCAGCTAGTTACGAGTAGTTGTCCTGCTATCCTTGTCCAAAACGACTCGAGTATAGATGTATCCGTTGCTGCAGGTGTCTTTCTGGGTTAATTAATTGATGTCGAGGCAGACTCAATGAATCAAATTGAGGAGGAACAAATTTACCATTTAGCTCAGGTATCGGTAAGACAATCATCGAAAAAACGGTTATTAATGAAGGGCGTACTTCCTGCCGCTGCTGTCACTTCTACTATATCTTCGTCAAAATCTACGCTTTGCGCATTTCCAAAATCTCAGGAGATCGTTGAAACGAAAAATCAGTCATCTTCAGCCTCGGCACGTAGAGAGAGGACACTATTCAACGATATCACCATATTTGGAGATGACTCTCAAGCACAAGCGCTAGAAGAGTTAGTCGAAAATATCGGAGTGCTCTGGACAGATCAGAGAAAGTTTGCTATACCGCCTAACAATCAAGATATGACTATTCCTTTGGTTGAGGACTGGGAAACACGTTATAAACTCGGACAAGCTCGCGTTTATCCCGTCGGTGAAAAATATCGCGAAATTATTGACAAAACTTTTGATGAACTGCATAGCCAAGGGCGATTACGCTGGACCGACAAGGCAGCTCCGTTCTCCTTCCCATGCTTTGTTGTGTGGAAAAGATTGGCTGACGGCACAAAGAAGGGACGAGTGGTTATCGATATTAGAGCATTAAATCACATCGTAATGCCTGATGTATACCCTGTTCCAACGCAGGCTGATATACTTTCGGCGTTGTCTGGATGCCATTTCATATCAACAATAGATTGTGCATCATTCTTTTACCAATGGCGTGTGGCCCTGGTGCTCCAGCATCGCCTTACTGTCGCGTCTCACAGAGACCAAGAAACATTCATCGTAGCCGTAATGGGCTATCGTAATTCCCCGGCGTATGTGCAACGAATCATGGACACGTTGCTTCGGAAGCATCGCAAATTTGCTCGTACCTACATCGATGACATTGTTATTTTTTCTAAAACTTTCGAAGAGCATATCCATCACCTGCAAGTAGTTTTTTCCAAACTTCTTGAACATAACATCCACTTATCTCCAAGAAAGTGGTTCCTAGCATATCCATCAGTTGACCTGCTTGGACAAAGGGTTGACGCGCTTGGGTTATCGTCTAGTGTCACGGATCAGCAATAGAAAGCAATGGGCATTTGTATGGATGAGAGTATATCTATAATTCAACTATAGAGAAGAAATAACTACCTAACAGAAGAACTACATGTACACATCCCTAAAGTTGTGGCAACTATTTTAGGACCCTGTTCCCCCAAGCGCCTCGCCTATGTAATACATGATACTCTCTCGACTATACCCCTTGTATATTTCAGATGTCAATCTTGCATGAATAATGAGTTGCCTGCGATGACTATCGTAGGCTACAGGCCTTATCGGCTTACTAGCCGTCACATCTAGTGAAGAAAAAACTAGCGGCAATATCCAAACTGACCTTCCCGCAAACCCTTAAAGATCTTGAGTACTACCTTGGATTAACATCCTGGCTGCGATAATATGTTCCTAATTATGCCCAAAAGGCGGCTGCGCTCCAAACCCGAAAAGTGCAGCTATATCGTAACTTGAGGGACGTCAATATTTTGCAGGGCAATGAGCGGAAGCGTCATGCCATCAAACTTCATTTGGAGAATCCGACAGCTGAAAAAATTCAATCTTACAAGGCTCTGCAAAATTCATTCCGAAGTCCAACGATCTTAATACACTTCGATCCCCAGTTGCAATTATGTTTGGATATTGACGCTTCAGTAAAGGGGATAGGCTCAATAGTCTATCATTCGCTGGTTGATCCTCCTACTCAAAAATCAGTGAGGCTAATCATGTTTATATCAAGGTTGCTTAAGCAGCCCGAGACTAGATACCGGCCGACAGAACTAGAGGTTGCTGGTTTATGCTGGGTAGTCGCAAAAGTCCGGCATATGATTGAGGCGTCAAGAAATCCAACAATAGTTTACACTGATCATGGAGCTGCCATCCAAATCGCGACTCAAACATCAATGAACACAACATCGTTGGTACGATTAAATAACCGACACATTTGTAGCTCAGAATATCTCTCCCGTTTTCGACTTCAAGTACGGTATAAGCCAGGAAAACTTAACATTGTTCCAGATGCACTATGAAGGCTTGAACGAACGCCGATTGGAGAAAATTCCCAACTTCCAAATCCAGACTCCTTCGACGACCCAGGAAGCTCTCAGGCAGTCATTGAGCTTGCCTATCCAATCTCGATAATAAATATTCATCCTGAATTTTTGCAGAGGGTCAAAGAAGCTTACCAGAAAGACTTTAGGTGCGTTAAGTAAATTGAAATCCTCCAGACCAATAGGACACAAGGGGAAAATGCAGTAGTTTTACCTTTCGACATATCGCAAGGAATCCTCTTTGTCAGGCCCGACGAACGACACGATTGTAAAAGACCGGTCATACCCAAAGGATTAACTGAAGAATTCTTTAATTATGCGCATGATCAGATCGGTCATGTAGGTTATAACCGAGTACATGAAAGGATTTATGCGAACTTCTACATTTTTGGTATCTCTAAACTTTTAAAGAAATATTTATGGCATTGTCGGGAATGTCGAGTTAATGCGACTCCAAGACATCGGCCGTTCGGATCCCTGCAGCCTATCTCTTCGCCGCCAAGCTTGTTTCATACTATTTCAATAGATTTTATTTTAGCCTTGCCTAAGAGCATTCCAGATAAATATGATAGTGCTATGTCAATTACTGACAAGTTCTCTGAGGCCACAACGCTTATTTCGGGTAAGACAGCTTGGCCAGCGGGGCAATCGGGGAATGCATTAGTTAAACACCTGCTGATGATCCTATGGGGCATCCCTACTGCTATCATTTCCGATAGAGATCGAAATTTTGTGAGCGATCTATGGAGAACAATGTGGGCTAACCTAGGAGTTCGTTTATTATTTTCTACAGCTTGGCTTCCTCAAACTGACGGAGCTTCTGAACACACCAATCAACAAATAGAGATTTGTTTCCGTTACTTCGTTGGAAGTTTAGAAAGTCCAGAGAGATGGCCAGAAATTTGTCCTAATGTCGCTGCCGCCCTATCTAATAGCTCATCGCGAGTGACAGGCCTTCCAGCAACAGATGTAATGTATTGACAGAGGATTAGAGAGCCAATTGATATTGCTGCAGATGCTCTTATTAATCTTGAAGGAGACTATCTCGATAATGAACAACATCTACCCATAAGAGCGGCATCAGAGCCTATTAACAATACAACATCACTAGCATTCCCTGTGGATCCTCATCGGGACCAAAATTATCGACCGGCGATTATTGAGGCAATTGATGTTATCAAATTTGCAGCCATGTATACAAAGCAATATTACGACAAACGGCATAAGCCGATTTTTTTCAAACCTGGCCAGTACGTTAGCCTTCGGTTACATCGTGGCTATCAAGCTCCTGGACTAAAAGATAGAAATTCTAAGATTGAACAACATTTTGCAGGACCATTTAAAATCTTAGAACGAATTGGTAGACTAGCTTACCGACTTGAGTTACCCCAATCTATGCGAAGAGTTCATCCGGTTATTAGCGTAGCATATCTTGAGCCAGCACCAGATCCTTCGGAATATCCCTTTGATCGTCCATTTAAACAACACATTATTCACGACCTTACTCCGGAGCGACTTCTAAGCAAGAGAGAATTGCGTAGCAGGGGAGGAGGAGTGGTGACAGAATATCTAGTAAGGTTTACAGGCCGCACGGTGGAGTGTGACCAGTGGATGATGGATAAAATGGTTCCATCACGACTGATCGATCGAAGCCTTTGAGCAAAGAAGCTTGCAGATTGAAACCTGATAGTTGAAGCATAAGTTTGGGAGTAACAATATTAAAATCGTGTCTTTGCTGGGGCAAAGCTTTTTCTTTTCCCTACCTCCTGTAAGACCCTTAGATACACTGTCAAACCTTGCTATAAGGATACCCTGCGGGACCACGATTCATATCCTTATCCGAAGGTTATCCTTAAGGATTTGTACATGTGAGTATCACGTGTATAATCACGTGAAGTGTTCCTAGAAGTCCTTGAAGACATTTCACTAAACTGTACCACACTCAGAATTGTTTGGAAGGAAAATTTACGTAAACATTAGGACATGCAAGATTTATAATTTTAAGACATTACAATAGTTTCATCGTGATAAAATCTTAAATAACTTCTAGTAGAAACTTTGATAAAACCATTACTACCACTATATACCTAACTCCGGAATTCATACCCAACCAAAATCATATCTCAGAAATCCTTTTACCTTGAAACGTTAGCCTATCTCTGTTTAACAACTCTATGAAGTCATGAGTAAAAATATCATACCTAAGACCTTACTAGCCAGTTATCAATTGAGCTCTGGGTGAATCTATCTCTCCTTTCTTGAGATATTTCGTTGCCAATTTGGTTAAGAGCTTTAAATACTGGGATTTTACCTCCGTCCTTTCCAAGGAAAATAAATGATTGACGAATATCCAAGGCCTTACTTGCCTCAGAAATTGACAGCCGAATCTCTTCAAACTCGTCATCACAATCGTTATCATCACCATCACCATCACCATCACCATCACCGTCGATGATACTGTATCTGTTGACTATGGCTTCAAAGATATCACTATCTTCCTCGACAATTATTTCTTCGTCAGGTTCGAGAAATTCACGAATTGGTATAGGGTCTCGAAAGAACCCAGCTATCTGGGCCTCCAGCTCCTCAGATTGGGTTGTGTAAGAGCCCGGTTTCAATTCTTGTGTATCTGGTCTTGAGATAAGAGTTGATTTCCACCAATATCTCTGTATCACGCATGCCTCAAGACCTTCCCATGAAATTTGGCTCCATTGGATTGCTCTAAGGATATTGACCGTCTTTTGTGGATCCTTACCACTTTCATGTTGGTTAAGGATAAATTTGATCCACTACTTTCGGTATGCCAGCTTAAAACTTGCAATTATCCCCTGATCAAGAGGTTGCCAATGCAATGTTGTATTTGCAGGTAGCCAGGCAATTCGGATATTTTGCAGTCCCTCCAATCCACCAACAAGCCGCACAGCTAGTTCCTGACCAAATAAAGTTATGAGCTTTTATGGCCTGGGCTTTGGGAAATTTTTTTGGGGGATTTTTAAATGTATATATGTCAAACTTTTAAATCTATTGTCATAGCTAATAGGCTGAATACAAAATGATTTAAAAAAAAAAAAAAAAAAAAATAGTTCCTGACCAGCAAAATTGTCTGTCACACGTGAAGCCAGCACGCGAGCTTTTCCGAGGCCGTATGAGGTATTGGTAAAGGTGAATGGTGGATTTGGGTATATAGATTGGGGCTAAAGGTCACTGGTGAGAGCAAAAGGTTGGACTAGAGGGTTTGATTGAGGGCAGAATTGGATTTGAGGTCTGGAAAGTCGACCGAAAACAAAGCGTGGA
>JAKRRZ010000328.1:0-23590 GCA_022627015.2 Podosphaera aphanis | reverse complement strand
TTCTAGATGAAAAACATTAGGTATAAATAATTGTAGCATGTTGAGATGTATGAGCTCTCCATAGATTTAATATAAACTACTTCTGATCTCCTAGTTGCACACGCACTATTAGATAAACCGTGACAGCGAACTTAGAGAAACTGACACAAATACATCTAAGCTGGCTTCAAAGCGGGCATGGGAGGTGATGGCAAAAGAGGATCCTGAATTTGGTATTTCTAAATCTCGCAAGACAATAGGTATTAAAGCTTCCACATCAATTTATTTTTTCTAATGCGAGTTGCGGGGGATCAGAAGTGGCCACCTCTCTTGGTCACACGTGTTTTTGATGAAAACAAAGAGGATATAGATGTACCTGATTCTCTTCGTATCAAAGTTAAAAAAACGATGACTTGGTTAGATTGGTACAGAGCTCTTGGGGGCTCCCTGGACGGTGTCTATAGATGGGCCCTGGAGAAAGATTGGACTTTCAAGCTGCCGGCAATTGAAGCAGCAAACGAGCCGGAAGTTCAAACCATTCAGTGTTACGCTGACCTCAGAGCAATGCTAAAGCACGTGAGGAACGATATTATAATTGTCTATCACGTTGTTAATTAAAAGTTGACAGATGAAGAGGAACTTGGTGGTACTAATACTGTTGCTCACAAAGAGGATTTGCCTCGTGACATTGATGGTAGTGATGAAGAAATTTTGTTTCAATAAAGTCATGGCTGAGTGGATGTTAGGTATCCATAAGGAGTTATGCAGGAGCAGGGGTTATAGATTTAGCGAAGCATCCGTGCATTAGGGGCTGTATATCAACAACAACCTTAGCATCCTCCCCGGGGCACTTCATTCTCACATACAGTCAAACCTCGGATAACTTAAGTGGTCCGTTGCACCAAAAAAGTAAAGTTATCTGAGGATTAAGTTAGGTGAGTTGACCAACTTTTAGTTACCATAGTAACAACCACGAAAAATCAAGTCATTCGTAAATAAATAAAATGAAAACAAACTCCTGTTAAATACAATAAAATCCTCCCACAACGAGATATCTTTATTCCATCTATTCACAATCGACTTTATTTAACATGAATCAATCTAAAATAACTAATGTCCAGAGACTGGAAATCTGTAGACAAAAAAGCCTAAATCCTGCACTCAAGAACAAAGACTTATCGGCTTGGGTTCAGCAGCAATACGGGCTGACTGTCAGTCTTGTCACTATTGGAAACATACTGAAAAGAAAGCAGGAGTTAGAGGAAATGACACCCACAAGTCTTTCTGCAAAAAGACCTAGGATATCTCAGCATCCTCAATTAGACGAAGCCTTGTTATTCTGGGTATTGCAGTGTGAATCAAGAAGGGTGGCAGTGACAGGCAGTCTAATCAAAGCTATAGGTACAGTGGTTTCTCTTCTCGATCTCTCTAAGGAGAAAGATTTGGATTTCTTCAAACGCTTAAGACGCATCCAGCACGAGATTAGATGCTCAAGTAATACCCGAATTACACTAGACACATGGCTAATTTAAAAAAAATCTATAAATAACAGCTTATATAAGCTATTTCCTATAAATAACCTCCCTCATTTAACTTAATTTTTAGTAAATTTAGTAAACTTATAAGTTACAGGTTTTTTGTATGGGAACCGAGTCCGTTCCGCAAAATAATTAAGTTAGGCGAGGATTTAAGCTATGTGAGGTTAAGTTATCCGAGGTTTGACTGTAGATATATAGATATATTGTAAGAATATTGTGCAAGCACAATAGTTATGCATCCAATAAGCGAAATTAAGATATGCAATAGGGGTATATTGTTTGTCGAGGGTGTGTACAAGGATTACATGTAATAGGGGTTTTGGCCGTAATCCATATTAGAGGCAGGCCTTACCATCTTGTATACCAATAATCTTGATCTTTTATATCTTACCTACGCTCTGTTCCTCACGTGACATCTGTATAGGATTCTTATTCTTATATATATACATATATCACTGAGCGCTGTCACAGTGGAGTTATAAATCAATACGTGTACATTTAATTAATGCAGTTATATTAATAGTTTGTTATGAACATATAATCTATATGAATATTATGCAATTATGTATTATTTATTCTTATACACCACATTTCCTACAAACAATGTGCATATAAAATCTGTATAAAATCTGTATAAAATGCATCTAGTCTAGTTCTGGTCTACATCTAGTCTACATCTAGTTTACATCTGGTCTACTTCTAGTTTACTTCTAGCATACTACCTGCATAGATCAAGAAATTTTTGATGGTCCTAATATAATGGACTTACGCGAATGGAACGATTTATACAACTCGATCTAATTAGTACACAATCTTTGCCTGAAATTTTCCATGATGTAGCCTTCTTGAGGGTATTAAGAGAACAAATACTAGGAAGACGCCTGTAATATCGACATTTAAGGTTATACAACCTTAAGGCCTATAGGACAGTATCAGTACAGGATTTGAGGTTGTGCAGCATTTGTGCATACTTCGAAAGAAAATCGCAGTAAACTGGATAAGAATGAAAACACGTCTGAAACACATCATATCTGACACCTGGAGAAAAGGCTACTTCTTGAAGCTCGATCAGTTGATTTGATGAGAGTAGCTTTAAACATCCTGAACTTTCGCCTTCTGTTCCTGAACTGGATCTGATTGAAGACGGAAGCTCTGATGATGAAAGTAGTTAACCTGTAATAAATAATTCACAAATAAGGATGACACCAGACTTTGATCTAAATGTAGCTCATACGAATGAAGAAGTTAATAGTCCTACAGCACAAAATATACACATCACCACCAACAACCAAATATAACCAAATACAACCATCAACCCAATTTGCTAATGCTCATGACTCTCCCAATTCTTCTGATTCTCAAGTTATGCCCCTTGGACATAAAATAGAGCATCTCCCTCGGACAACAACGTGAACAATGGCCCAAGTTCGCTCAGCTCGTCAGCAGAGAGCTGATGTACGCAAGGAAAGAGGCAAAGCGTATCCTAAATCCACAAGATTAAGCTGCCGTAAGAGGTGATAGACGTTCAGATCGCGAAAGAAAGCCGACTGTAAAAGCTTTAGAGTGGCAGAATACGCGGCAAAGATCAAGTGCAGCTATAGAACATGCTTTTACAGCGGTTCAAGATGCGCGAATCGAACCCCCTGAGTTTTGATGATGCGATTAAAGGTAATGATGCAGATAAGTGGAGTAAAGCATATAAGTCTGAAATGAACTCGCTAGTCAAGCATGATATCTCTCAGCTACGTTGGACAATATCTCACAAGAGAAAAATTCTGTTATTGCTAAAATTATTCTGGACCTGAAAAGAGGAGAGAATAACGAAATACTACCATACAAAGCTCAACTAGTCGCCAGAGTATTCACTCAGAAGCATGGTATTGGTTAGGCTTGATGGAGTTCGAATAATTCTGGCAATCACTGCGAAGGAAAAATGGCAGATGGCTCAGATGGATGTTGTGACTGCTTTCCTGGCAGGGAAACTAGATGAAGAAGTTTACTTCAACGTGCCTGAGCATATGATGAAGTGCTTCGGACGGTATGGTCGAGTAATTCAGCGCTTGCACAGATTGAAACAAGCTGCGCGCGTATGGTACGTACTGCGTTCAGAATTTTTGATTTCGATTGGCTTCACTTGTATCCCAACGGATCCGACCGTATTTACTCAAGGAGATATAAGAGTAGTACTAGGAATTCATGAGGATGATTTATTCACCACGGGACCATGGAATCAAGAGGTCGAAAGATGAAGGAATAGCTAAAGGATAGATTCAAGATGCAGGATCGAGGCAAAGCTAGAAATATGCTCGGGATGTGGACTCCTCGAATAGGAGATGGACTCATCCTTGACCAATCTCAATACGCCAGCCAAAAACATTGTCACTGATTTGAATGTGTCTGGTCCACAAATATATGCAGCCCCAATGGCATGTGATGGAGTGGGAGCATTGGAGCCTACTCCCGGGGCAGAATATGTACGGCATAGCCTATCATAATTACTGGCTTGCATTGGTGATTTTTGGTGTAGAAAAGTGTCACATTTTGCGGCGCCCCCCCCAAACGGCGAGAGTAAGACGAGACTT
This sequence comes from Podosphaera aphanis, assembly GCA_022627015.2. Taxonomy (NCBI): domain Eukaryota; kingdom Fungi; phylum Ascomycota; class Leotiomycetes; order Helotiales; family Erysiphaceae; genus Podosphaera; species Podosphaera aphanis. Next base: position 19,491 of record JAKRRZ010000328.1, on the reverse strand, counting down.
TCGAGCGATACTGAGCAAAGCGGTGTTGGAAATCATTCGCCCATGCGGCGCAACAAACATTATCGTCTTCACAACAGGAATTTGCTCGAGATGAAACGAGCATGTCCAAGGCCTGGCACTACGATGAGATGGATGGATTCACGGAAATCATAAGATCTCACTTACGACTCAAACCCAAGAGAGCATCTATGAGGTGAATCGAGGGAGTGCGGGGATGACCTCAAAGGGGTAGAGGAATTATGGGCACGTATCAGTAAAGAAGGGACGAAATACCAGTGAGTAGCTACCAACCAGACTTTAATAGGTTCGAAGCTCTGAAGCTAGCTATACACAGAGATTTTGCTTACATCCTAGGGTATCGGAACATGAAAGTCAACAATTTGTGGCAAAAATTTCGACAGTTTCCGCATATCCCACATGTTAAGCGAAAATATCGTTATAGGCTTATCTAAAGGGCTAGTCCCATAAAATATCGTAATAGACGCACACTAATATCGCCATGTCAAACTGCGGGTAGTCGATTCAGTATCACATGGCTATTTAGGCGATTGGAGGTCACGTGACTTGGTTCTGATTGGCCGATTAGGTCTGGCGCAGGTGGCTCGTGCATGTTTCAAATCTTGAGCTCCCATGCAAATTATCAGGATTTTAAGCGCTGATACCTTCACCACCAGTGCCTTGCAGAAAAAATTCGATTCAAAAGATTATGATTTATGTACTTATCTATCAATGAATGAGAAGGAATTTGATTTCAGAGTGCGCTGGCTAAACTGATTGGGGCTCAAGACTTGGTGTTCATGGAGCCGAAAATGGTTGATTTTCAAGTTCCGACACCATAAAATCTTCCGATCAATCCATTCGTGACACCACAAATATGTTATATGTAGGGCTCGTGCCAGAGGATAGTCAAGAGTATTGCAGATACACGCGCTCGTTCTGAGAGACGAGGAACCGGGAAATCCCAACATACCAAAGATCTTCATTTGAAACGACCATGTCGCGGAAACGCCTTTTCTTCCCTCTGACTAGACAAATACTCAACCTTGGCCGCTTTATTCATCCTCTTCAATCGTCACTTTTAGCTGGTAAAGGCTTTTTGGGGGCCAGGAATGCGTTCTGAATTAGTAGACATCACCTTTCTCGGTTATTACAGCGACGGTGACAGATACAACCCCGCCTAACCTGTGTCGAAATGAAACTATCTGAGTCTAGTGTATCAGAGGTGCCTATTAGAGAACTTAATCAACATTAGAGAAACAGTTGCGATTGCTTATTCCTTACGAGAAGTTATCAGACCATTCGAAGCCATAAAGTAATCTCCGACGAAGCAACCGCCTTCTTGGAGGAGATTTTTGAAGAGAATTAATTCGTGCGAAGCTAGAGAAGAATCCAGACCACCGAGTGTGTTGTGCCATTTCTCCACGAATTTCAACTTCTCCACTAAACCGACTGCAGCATTTACAACTGAGTTGCGCATCTTGCTGGATGGATTATAGATCTTTGCGTAGACTTCTCGGACACAGGTCGTGAACGAAGTGTTCAGTTGAGAAATTTGGAGCTTCTTCTCCAATTTGGCTTCCGCAAGAGTTTTGAGACGCTCAAGCAAAAACATGTCTGCTAGTTCGTAGACACGTATGTCTTTAAGTAACATGGGGTCATCTTGAAGGCTTAGGTGAGTACGAGGTTGGCCAGACTGTCGGTTGAACTTGCTCACCCAAGAATTCTTTTGTGGATAGTTGATAGGAGTAGTCGCCCGTGTACAGATACTCAAGGACTCGCCAATAAGCGGCACTGCTTCCTTCTTTGAACTCGATTGTTTTGGTGCTGGCCTCGGCAAATCCTCGAGATCCTCTCCCAAAAGCTTTTTTAAAATACTCACTCTGGGTGCAAATAACGCTTTGGTGGGCATAGATGTCAACGCCAGCGATCCTTATCGTAACATCGGAGTCCTTTGGATTGTTTAATAGCCTTTACTGATTATTTTAGTTTTGTCCGACGCTACATTAAAATGTAAAAATACCACGCGGGTTTATCAAACGATAAGCGTCTGACTTCAGAGCGATCTTGCTCGTCTATTTTCTTCTTGTCTTCCATGAATAGAGTAGAGAGTATATGTTTCTCGCGTTCCATCATCTAATTTGCCGGGGAATACAGGAATAAAACTCGCTTCCTAATCGATATGATATGGATATTCACCCTGAAATGGAAAGTGAAAGGCTAATCAAAAGTAATTGACTCTTGACTTCATATTGTAATTATCAAAGGAAAGAATCTAGATATTGTTGTTCTTCCTAGGTTTGACAATTACAATTCATGATTTATTGATGTTGGAAGACGAGTGAATATCAGGTAGCTTTAATTATTGAAAGATTTAGCAAAACAGCCAGCGTAGAGTCTTTGGAGAAATGTTTTGTATCTCTTCACGCATGTCAAGATACGCCACATGAGGTCAAACATACTTAAACCCCAAATTGTTTTCCCATACAGCCATCTCAATCGCCTGATTTGAATCCAATCGAGCACCTCCAGGGCCTGATCAGACGTCGAGCTGGAGAAATCTGGAATCGATGTAGTGCGGTATAATATCCGTGAAGAATCAGGTCGATCATCATTGGAGAGTATGTCATCGAGGATTCTGGCTGTACAGAAGGCTATTAGACTGATTTGGAGTAGGTTAAAAATACCAAGACCACGACAATTAATCGTAATAATCATTGGATTCATGGAAACAAGGTTCCATAGATCGAAAAATGACTTGGAAACGATTCGACACAAGTTGACCGAGGAAGTAGTAGCGTATCTGTCAATTATGATCCGATAACGACTCCTTGGAATCGCAGCATCGTGAACGTTGACTGCCGACACCGTCGCATGAAGATGAAGAAGTCGATGGAGCGAGCCCAGTGCTAAAACACCCGTAATTGCCAATGACGCAGATGGAAGATTCTACATCTATAATTAATTAATAATTTTTCCTTTGGAAGGATATTTAGCTCTAAATATCGAGATCGGTCGGATAATTACATGGGCGACGCCCTTTTATTTTATTTATTTTTTCTCCCCGTTTCGATCCTTTGAATGTGTGCGTTAAATGCCTCACTTGTGGCGAGGTCAGGGCATAAAACGGCCTATGTGAGCTTCGCTAAAAACTCAAAGTCCTGTGAATATTATCTGGCCATCAACGCGTAGCAGTATACAAGACTTTCTCCCAGCTGCATAGATGCTTTTTCTGTGTGTAAACCATTTAGGGCGAGAATAGACGATAATTTGGATCATAAAATTACATGGATGTACCCATGTCGAGTCCCTGTATTTCTGCGGGCCCTCAAAGAGACTAGTAGATTAAATACCCTTGCAGGAGAGCACTCAGGAGGGATAGCAATGTTCCCGGTGTTGATCCCTTACTACACCCCTTTGTTAAGAATTAATTGACATTGATTGTCTGCCCTTTCACTTTCCATTTCTTCGTGAATATCGATAATTGTTGCTAATCAAACAGATGAATGTTTTCATTTGAAAGAACTACTAATTAAATGAACTGAAAATGAGATACTTTATTCTGTCTTTCAATTTTACGGCTGTTTTGAGGTGATAACTATTATGACCAGACCACTACCTCGCATTTCCAATTCTTCTCGTCCCATTAACATGATGTATTTACTGTTGATACTCACATTAGCACTCTACTTGATCTATCTTTTCTGTCAGCGAGAACCGCATCCTCTCTACCCCATTCATTGAAGAATAGAAGAAAACAGACCATCAAGACCACCAAGACCACCAAGACTGCACTGAAGTTTGGCGTCCAGCATTCTTGAAAAAAATCGCATGGTATTTTACACTTTGAAGTAGCGTCGGAAAAAACTAAAATATTCAGCAAAGGCTATTAAATAATCCAAAGCACTCCGATGTTACGATAAGGATTGCTGGTGTTGACATCTTTGCCATCAAAGCGTTATTTGCACCCAGAGTGAGTATTTCAAAAAAGCCTTTGGGAAAGGATCTCGAGGGTTTTCCCAGGCCAGCACCAAAACAATCGAGTTCACGGAAGGAAGCAGTACCGCTTATTGGCGAGTCCTTGAGTATCTGTACATTGGCGACTACTTCAATCAATTATCCACGAGAAAATTTCCAGGTAAGCAAATACAACCAACAGTTTGGTTCATGACAAACTTACCCGAAGTTTCAAGAAAACCGCGAGTTACTCTAAGACGTACATGTCTATGGACTGGCTGACATCCTCTTAATCGAGGACCTAAAAACTCTTTCTTTGGCCAAATTTGTGAATAAACCTCAAACTTGTCAGCTAGACACCTCATTCAGGATTTGCGTGCGAAAGGTCTACAAAATAATGCACAACCAATTTAGCGAGACGCGAAACGTTGTAGTTAATGCTGCGAAAGATTTGGTGGATAAATGGAAAAAAGGCCTGACTATTAAATGATTGATGCATATATTTGGATATCTGTACTCCAGGTAGTGCAGTTTTAAGAGTATTCTCGTTATGTACCTTATTATTCGCCTTTTTGAGTACTAGCTTTGTTATCTCCTTGAATTTTTAGTCTTTTTGCTTTACGTATCACAGAAATAAAGTCCTTTAATGTACTCTAATTTCAGAATTAGTGCTGTTTCTATCAGAGGTAAGTTGGTGATATTAGAGAAGACTCATCTCTAACTCGCAGAGTTAGTTTTTTTGGCACAAAGGCTTCTATTTATTTTCTTATCCTGTTTCTGCAATCGGATACTATCTGACGATATGCAATATGATGTATCTTTCTCTAACAAAGTCTCTTTTGCTGGGCCGATGTGTTGCAAGACGACAGTTATTGCAAAGGTCGCGAGCAGACATCTCTCGGCTTTTTTCACATTCCTGAACAAATAATAAAGACAAAATTCTGTACATCTTCATTCCAAAGTAAAACACGCCTTTTTTTTGAAGTGGTGAATCTGAACATCGGTATTCTATTGATTCATTCTTTGGCGTCTTTACTAAAGGATTTCTATATTGATGAGGTCTATCATTCTCTCTCTCCCTTCAAAAATTACACAAGATTATCACTGATAAATCATTCCGTCACTTCTTTCCCATCAAAAAGAAAGGGGCCTACCCTCTAATTACCTCATTCATGGAGTATCAGAGGAAAAAAGACGGGCAAGATCATCCTGAGGTTAGGCACTCATTGATTTTAAAAAACGTCGCATGGTATTTTGACGTGGTGATGTACAATATCGGACAGTGCTAAAATATCAGCAAAGGCTATTCAACAATCCAAAATATTCCGATATCACGATAAAAGTTTCAGATTTTTCCTTCTATGCCCACAAATGCATTATTTGCACCCAGAGCAGGTATTTTAAAGAGGCTTTTCGAGGTGGATCATCCGTTATCAAGTTCGATTCCGGCCCAGTTGAGTATAAGTTTCAAAACAGTTATTACGACTGCGACTCTGAGTCTATTGAATTTTCTGAGGGAAGTTGTGCCGCCTTCTGGAGAGTCCTCGAGTACCTTTACACTGGCGACTATTCCAATAAAATATCTTCGACAAAAATTTTGGGTACGCAAATTCAAACAGAAATCCGGCTCGTGATGTACTCACACTCAAATTTTAAAGAGGACCCCAAGCTGTGTCGAGACATGCGTGTCTACGTACTAGCGAAAATGCTTTATATGCAAGACCTACAGATACTCTCGGTGGCCAAGCTGAAGAAGAAGCTCCAAATGTGTCAACTGAATGACTTGTTCATAGACTGCGTGGAAGAGGCGTATGGAGTAGTATACATCTCTCATGAGATACGCAACACAGTAACCAGTACTTTGGTACGACTAGTAAAAAAGTGGAAAATTGACCATGGCCCAAAGCTCCCTCGTCCTTCGCCATTATATTTCATCACAAATCTCCTCAAAGGAGGTGGGGACTTCGCTAGAGATTATTTCATGGTTTCGAATGGACTGATAGATGAGTGAGAGGGAAAAGATGCATGATAAAAGCTTAATTTGAGCGGCGAGTTACTTCTAAGTTAAATTAGAAAGACCCATAAATCTCATGCTATCTCGGTAATCAGACAGCACTATGACCAGCTTGAATCTTTATACCGAAAATGAATTATCAATCCAACAATTCTGAAGTCAATAACCTTTTTCACGAAGGGAAAAATAAAGTCTGAGGTTTATCATGCCTTGTACATCTCTCTTTTTTCATCTCGTACATGACGATGTTCCAAAAACAAAATTCAAAATCCATTAGAAAATTGGGTTGTATGTTTGCGAGATCGCTCTTTAAAACTGCCGCAGCTTATCAAAGAAAATGCGATCCTCAACAAAGAGATATTAATTGATGCTTCTTATCTTTGGGATCTTTCATAACAAGCTTTCGGCCTCGTCTTCTTTTCTCTACGTTGAGCGGTACTTGGAGTACGGCCACACTCTGGCAGTAGAAAGAACTCCCCTGACACTAGAGTTGGACACAAATTTCCAGAGATGAGATTTTTCATGGATCCTCAAGGCTTATTGCTCATATCATTTGTTGGATTAATTCCAAACTGTACATTAAATTTTTCAGGATCACTGAAGCCTGGCCTGTAGCAGATAAGGTGAAAATACTGTCAGTGGACTTAAGATTTCCGTAAAAGTCGCTTCTTCTCTCAGAAATGGGGATCTCCTTAATTATATACAATATTGAAGCCCCTGGCCAGGAATTAATGTTAGGATAAACAAACAAATAAATAAACTAGGGTATATGTAAGAGTCTTTGGTTAAAAGTTAATCCTAGTGTTGACACACCCCCTCAGGATTCAAGTTCGTTGTTGAGTCCTGTTGTGTATCTTTTTCAACTAAATTTAGTAGGCGTAAGAAGTTTTCGTGCTTTTGTTTGTTCAAAACTTTTGTCATAACATCAGCTACCATATCATTTGTGCCAACCCAAGAAACTTTAATTTGTTCTGATTGAACATGCTCTCGTAACCAATGCTGATAAATATCAACATGTTTCAGCTTTGTTTGGATAATGGGGTCTTCTTTTGTCAACAAGCGAAGCGTTTGTTTATTATCGTTTAAGATTTCGATTTCTTGATCGGGTTCGAATCCTATTGCGGTAAAGAGACGCTGCATCCACAATAACCCATTCAGCTGAATTGGAGAGCGAAAGAAGTTCTGCTTCGGTAAACGAAGTTGTTACCGTTGACTGTTTACTTGAATTTCAGCAGATTGGTCCATCAAAAAGCTTGAAAACAAATCCTTGAACACTTCGGCGCTGATCAGTATTCCCAGAGACTACATCTGCTAAGCATTGGGGATATTTTGAACTCGACGAACTAGAATATTCAATGCATAATTTCTTCGTGTGATTGAGATCAAATAATAAATGGTCTGTAGCTTCCATTTGTTGTGGCTCAGGATTTGACATAAACTCGGCTAAATGGCTGACAGCTCGAGAAATATCTGGTCTCGTTACTCTTGATGCATGGATTAAAGAGCCTACTTTTTTTTGATAAAGTCTAGTTTGATCTGAACGAGGTATGTCATCATATATAGACATTTTGTCGCTTACCATTGGTATGCTAACTTTCCGACCTGGAATCTCGCAGTGAAAATCTTTGCATAATCTTTCGATCTATGACCCTTGGCCCAACCACAGCTTCTTTACTAACCTGTCATGCGACACTTTAACACCCAAAACTCGAAATTCATATGTTTTTGTGAGTTTATTTAATAGCTCAAGAGCTCGAGGTCGTTTGATAGAAGGAAATATGATAACCAAATCATCGACATAGAAAAAAATAATGACGCCGCTATAATCTGTGAAAATACATGGTCGACCAGGTACTTGACAAAGACCTATATCTTGAAGAGTACCGGAGAGGAGTTTCAGCCACAATTTGGGCGACTTTCGAAGTCCATAAAGTGCACGATGAAGTCCAAGAACATAGCCTCTTCGATTAAACCCAAGTAGATTGTACAAGTATATCTCATCATCCCACGGAGAATGGCAGAATGTATTCACAGCGTCAGCTTGGATGGTTTCAAGGTCGAAAAACGCGACCATAGCTACAAGTAATCGGAATACTTGAAATACCAACGTCGCTGCGTAATTATCTTCATTAGACTCGGGTTGAAGATCACCCCGTACACAAATTCTAGCTTTGAACTCTCACAGATAGACAGCATCGTCGAATTTATACGTAAATACCCATTTAAGCGGTATCGGCACCATGATGTTAGTTCGTTCAACATGATCAACATTATTTTTTATTAATTCTTCAAACTCAGTAGACATAGCATCAGTGAAAGATTAGACCTATGAAGTCTTTTCATTTCTTTTGCTCTGCCAATCACAAAAACACTAAAAGATGTAACGAGTGCATCTGGTTCTAGTTCCCTTGCCTTAAGCGTCTTCTTTCTTGTCCTTTTTCCTGATACAATGTTATTTGGATCTATGGCGGCTCTGTGTTGTGGTATCAGAATAACGATATCATAAGTTGTACACATGTGGACATAAATTTTGCATAACAGTGAAAAGCTTTATGCAGGGTCCATAGGAACATTTCAGATACATCTAGTCATAGGAGGAATCTTGCAGCACTCTGGTATCAAGGAAAACAGGAATTTTCCAGTACTGAGCAGAGCCCAGAGAATGTTCTAGAGACATGGCTTTGGGGGATAGATGTATTTAGAACTCAGATATATAATGAGGTACCCGATGGATAATTGGCCTCCAGAGACTCGCGCAGTTTCGCAAAGCGAACCTTCTCTTGGCGGAAGACGGATCGTGAGGATAACCTCTTGCTGGCGACCTTTTGCCGTTAAAGTAGGGACATGCCCAACTTTCTCTGTTATTTCATGTATAATTTTTCACATTCTTGATATCCTTTTCTCTGGGCCTTTGACTTTATGAGCTAGGTTTTTCTTCCTGTAACAGGTTTTCCTGGGACGACGCATGGATGCTCTACATAGCTCTATTTAGCTGTTTAGTGTATGAATCTAATAATAATATAATGAGGTATTCGGCCTCACAGTAGAGTGTAAGAATATAGAGTCTAATCTTTGAATATATATTATTATCTTTCCAGAACAGCAGCAGCAAGTGTATCAGTCATACTTCACACCTACTGTGAGCATGTCCTTCTCTTCATAATCACAATAGCTGCTCGTCGTGTGTTATTTACACGTCTAGCCTAGTTAACGAAACTCTCTCGACCTGAATTCCATCCTATATCGTGCGCCTCCTGATCGTCAAAATGGACCCACGTTTTCCATAAAACGTACCGGCCACATCTACACTTCTTTAGGACGAGAACCGTTTTCAAAATTAGACGATACACAGAGAAGAGAAGTTCTTCTTGCATAGTTCCACGGGGCCTGCCAAAGTTTCCGCGGTCGAGGAAGGTTGAGCGCCCCGGGACAGTCCTTAATTTAAGCTGGACAACGTCTCGTTCTAAACACACAATTCGTTATTTCGACGCATCGAAACAATCAATGCTCCGTCAGAGTGAGGTGGTGTCCCGTTAAAATGAAGAATTATCTCGAGGCGCGCAAGATCTTAATAAGGTTGCTATATGATTTTTCATCACCGTGACTATCTGCCGGTCCATAAGAAATCGTGTACACATGGGGCAGCAAAATTTTCTCCTCGTCTTCTCCTGAAGAGTCCCTGAGGTGAGCCTTCGCGTTTTTATCGATCAGGGTAATCCAACTGGTTCATGTTAATTATTGCTCGATCATGTTGTCGTTGTTCTGCAAGCTATCCAAACTTATCTCGCTTGTTAACGTAGCAGGCCTGGTTAAAAGTAGCGAATGTAGTGAACAAATATGTCTGAATTGTAATTATCACGTTTCTACGTGACCAGATCCCAGGAGCCGCATAGAACTTCAAGCTGGCCTGGATACGAATGAACACATGTACTTTCAATAGTTTCAGTAATTGCCCACCTCTCAGACATTGGCATATCAGCAATATCAAAAATATTCAAAAGTCGTTCCAGTGAAAGATTTGTAGATGCCATAAAGGTCCAACAAATTGATCGTCTTATCTCGACCATAATCGATTTATGGTTGGTATCTCTTATTTCCTGTTTAGCATATAAAATTCTCACGACCGCCCGAAATCGCGCAAAAGAGAAGATGAGGTGTGGTCGTCGATGACATGGTGGTAACGATGGACCGTCTACGCTCATTTATACAGATTGGATGACTCTAGACGTTGCGAACAACGGCCTACCTACGTGGCACGGCAGAATACAAAGCTGTACGCTGACCACCTGATTGGATTTTGAAAACTTTACCGCGCATTTTGACGTTTGATACATGGCTTATTCACGTCGTGTTGCGCCGATCCAGCGTTGAAATGCGTCATCTAATATCATTCTTGCGTTTCCCGACGAAAGATGTATGTACGTTGGTGCGATGCTGACCATGACACTGAGAAAAGTGTCAGTTTTTCTACACCAAGTCTTTTTACTGGTAGAACGCTCAGAGAATGTTTGTACAAGATGTACACTCAGCTTTCAGTCACACCGGGGTAAAGGTTGTTATACAAATACAATAAATGTCGTTTAATTATACAGGCATCTATCTTCCCAAGCAAAAATCGCTTAATATTCCAAAATTGCACTAGTGTTTCTGACTTGCTTTCCCACTGTTCCCGACCACCACAAACTACGATTTCGAAGACAACAAGTCTCTATCAACTCCATCTAAAAATTTAGATGAAGAGAATCACGAATCTACAGCTTCATCAAGTTCAAGATTTTCGTTGAAATCTGTTACGACATCGAATAGCCAGCCAGCCGCCTTCAAATTTGAAAAGAGATGGGACTTTCACTCTAAGCGATCGCAAATCAACTTGGCTCCTCTATAAAACGATCAAAGCACTCTTTCAATCATTTTTATCGTGCAGATCCTAGAATTTCTGGTTATTCTCAGTTATTGAGCAGCATTCGAGTTGATGAATACGGACGTTATATTTCAGTTCTCGAGATGGACAATGCACATCTTAGAAATGCCAATCTACCTTTCTTCGAAATGGAACTGTGCAGGAGAAGTCAACCGGAAAGACTTAAATGATGAAGAGACAGACGTTGGATCATCCTGCTCTAGGCACTAGGAAGGTAGAGAGTTGTGACGGGATACACTCGGCTCTGGATACAATTATGTTTTACTTAAGTCAACCACCCTAGATTCCGCCACCCTTCCCCAACGTGAGACCACATCATTAAATTCACGATAACTATCTAACAAATGGATCAAATGTATATTTAAAACTATGATCTAATAGAGAAGAAACCAAGCTGCCATTTGATGGAAAAATTAGCCTCAAAATTAGCAATTCTGGCGCTTCCTCCTGCATCACATGCATATATAGTCTCCTTACCCAGGTGAACCTATTCAACCCCAGCAAACATCAGATTAGCATCAATTATTACTCCTCTATAGCTCATTCGCTTCAGTTGCACTGGTTACTTAAGCTTATAAACAATTTTCATCTTCTAAAGTCCAAATTTGAATGAGTGCTTATCAATTTACTTTCAAATAATTAGTCCACGTGAATCTTTCAGCACTTAGATGGCACAGCCGCCTAAGTCAGAGCATTAACGACTTCATCACCTTGTCTGACATAACAAAATAACCGTTAACTAAACAAGATTGGTATTCTTGGAAAAATTACTTTCTTCTTCCGATCAAAATTTTTTGTTTCTTCTGTCGTCGAAGTGACACTCACGGTTTTCTTTCATACAATTTTTTTACAGGTTCGCGTTGGTTGTGAACCCACAGAAAGGGACGTCGCCTCTCTGCATTGATGTATGACAGAGTATCGCCAGTCGGACTAACAATCTGTTCGTCCCTCACCCGACCGTCTCTTCGTTAAAATCGCTCACCACTGACGATATTCAAGGGAAATCCCTTCTTTGATATACACAACATATTTCAGTCTCATGACCAACTTACTACCTTTAGGGCCAGTCAGTGGTAGCCAAACTTTACTGAGATATTCGGCATACACAGTCCCCTAGAAAGACCGCCAATTTGAATTAGCTTCAACGTGTCACTCGCATGGCTCTCATTAAAAATTCTGATGGTTGACACGATTTGTATTCACTCACAAAAGTACACGCTCAGCCTTTGATAAAGTGAAGACGAAAGTTTTTCTTAGATTCTGCAAATATCATAATACATATTACGGCTGTCAAAACCCTCCTATAATTGAGTGAATGCGACTGCTGGAATAATAGATGGCGGTTCTTATCATATACTCTGACCCGCCACCGTCATTTCTACAGTCATAATTATCTCACGACAAAATGAGGGAAGTAAAAAAGCCATCCGGCTCTATTGTTAAGCACCCCAAGCTGTTGATGAATGTCGCAGGGTATGATTTAAATGGAATTGTATCGGTCATCAACGCTAATACAATATAAAAAGGATGTTCAATGATCCAAAATACTCGGATGTCACGATTCGAATCTTCGACGATATCATTTTTCATGCCCATCAAATCGTTATCTGCACCCAGAGTGAGTATTTTGAAAAAGCTGTTCAAAAGATATCTCCAAGCGCCGACACACTCGAACCATGTGCCAAAATCATCGAACTCAAGGTAGGAAGCCGTGCAGCTTGCTGGAGAACATTAGAGTACTTGTATTCCGGTAACTATTCTAAATATTTGAGTGACGTCCCAGACGTGAATGGTAAGCCATTATAGTCAGCGGTCAGACTCACTACACACTTATCTAACATTTCCAGAGGACTCCGAACTACTCGTACATGTGCGTGTTCACGCTGTAGCTGAGATGCTCTCGATTGAAGACCTAAAGGCTATTTCAGAGACTAGGTTTCGAGAACTTCTTCAAGAATTTTCGCCCGGCTCCTTATTCGGGATTCCTGTGCCAGTAATCTATAGTTACACAAACAAACGTCATCGTAAAATACGTTCCATCTTGGTGAGCATTGCGAAAGATATGGTGGAGAAAATGAATAGGAATGAGGGTTGTCCCTGGGACTCTACAGCACATCGTCTATACAGGGAGGCCCTTGAAAATTACAGCGAATTTGCCGTTGAACAATGCTTGGCTCTGAGTGGTATAGATAATGATAAGTAATTATCATCGAACCTTTGTCTAACGAACAAGAAATTTTAAATACATTGGGAAGTCCTTATGTCGATATCTGCACGCGACCTTTTTCATATAAGCGGGCATGGTTAATGCTAAATCAACGGTGAAAATTTATGTACATGTAGTCGCAGGCATCTGACGCCCTTTCATATGCGTCTCGGAACCATGACTTGGCTTAGCAGAATCACCTTTGGACGAGCCGACGGCTTCAGCCATTGCGATAGGAAAACTATGTTCATGTACATCGAATGTATCATGCATTCACGATCTCTTGCCATCACTCACAGAATATTCCCTAACTATAGAATATCACTTCTTCAGATTTCATACTTATATGGGAATATACCTCAACAGTTTACTGCGAATATAAATGTTAAAAGTCACCCAGTAAAATATCCCAAGGGCCTCACTGAAGCAGCCCTCCTTGAGCTGGCTCTCTTTTCTTTCTAGTTTCTTGTTCCTCAAATTAGAGTTTTAATGGCAATATATTGTAAGGTTGTTTTTGTTTTCGTATGGAGAGACTGTGATCTGAGACGTCTGCTACTCAGCTTTGTTGACCTTGTGACTCAGGGACCAAGCTTCTCTATTATCAAACCTCCCATCGGAAATCCTTGCCTGCAGTCCTCTTAAAAAGAACATGGTATGTTCTGTGAAAGGGCCTGACCGGACGATGTGGCGTGGCGTGGTGTGGCGTTTTCCATCGAACAGCTGTTTTGTCCCAGTTGCTACGGCACCCCTAAGCGAATTCTAGTTGTCAGGGGTGGATAATGAGAAATCATCAGTCTTATGGTGCCATCGGATTAATCGGCGGGTATCGTTTACCCCCCTCCTGTTAGGACCCCCCTCCTGTTAGGAGGGGGGTAGACAATACCCGCCGATTAGACGCACAAGTTTTCAGTCGAAGGCTCGATATTTTTGACAAATAAGGTGCGTGCATACCCATTTTTTTTAAGCGAGAACGCAGGGAGAGCGTGCATAGACGCTAGGTGATATCATAAAAAAAGCACGCAAGCACGCAACCTTTGGTGCCGCATTAAATGCCCCACCCCCCACTGAGAACAAATTGATATCGTTGTAATGCGTCATCTCCCACACCGCCAACACCCATATCGTTATAAAATACACAAATAATCTTATGATGCATGGACCATATGGGGTTTTGTCGATAAATCGTTATACAAGAGGGGCACACCCTGTATATGCCGTTGTACAGGTCGTCTGCACTAAGGATCGCTTAAAATCTAGGGTCAATTTAGCGACCCGCTATACAAAGTGTGCTATTTTCAAGCAGGCCTAGTTTTTTTCTACGCCCATTTGAAGCAAAATCTGAGATGGAAGTTTTGTAGCTGAGCTGAGCTTCTTGCGCATAAAAATGATATCGTGAATTTTGAATTTAATCAGCGTGGAATAAACTGGACCTGTTGGCGTACGAGGCAATTTCCTTGTGCGTCTAGTCCGATGGCAGCATATCCTTTGAATCCAGTTTTAAATTCACACTATTTAGCAAACTTGAAGAATCAACACGGAGAAGGATCTGAATTCTTTGTAAAATGCGTCTCTTTATCCAAGGAATTTGATTTGAGGAAGTGAATCGGAATATTGGCGACTAGCACATGCGCAAGGCGTCGTGATTGAGGAGTACATGTATTCGCATCCCTGCCATGCGACCGCTGCCCGATCCGTAACCTACGTGTTGCACACGCATCAGCCACTTTTCATTTTAGATCATTACTTCTTCATTCCTGGAGAGAGGATGAGAGTAGTCATGCCGAGTGTGCGTACCGCCAAGTCTTCCACGACATCCGATCGTGCACATCCTTACCATCTTACCATATCTCAGGAGAAAAAGGCCGAGGACACGCAGGTCCCGCAGGAGAGACAGTCGTCGCTCCTGAGCAACATTGCATGGTAGCTATCTGCAACCTCGTCCGCACATGTTCAGGCGAGCTAAATCCGTGCATCAGCCTGTTCAACAATCCAGAATACTCAGATGTCACGATCCGCATCTTCGATGTGGCCTTGCATGCCCATCAACTCGTCATTTGCAACCAGAGTGAGTTCCTCAAAAAAGCCCTGCAGCAAGGCCAGACCCTCGAGTTCACGCACGGCAGCGGCATGGCCTACTGGCGGGTCTTCGAATATCTGTACACCGGCGACTACTCCGATCAGTTCTCGTCCTTGACGTGGATCGGTAAGCACGTCGTCCCCGCGCGTCACTTCGCCCCACTTACCAAGACTTCCCAGAGGACCCTGATTTACTAAAGGACGTCCGCGTCTATCTCCTCGCCGACGTGTTCATGATCGCTGGCCTCAAGACGCTGGCCGTGGCCAAGTTACAAAAGAAACTCGACGCGTGTCAGCTCGATTCGTCGTTTACGACGTGCGTCCGCGAAGTGTATGGCCAAACACACCCCCGTGTGGATTGTAAAATCCGCACTGCTGTCGTTAACAGGGCGGTGAGTCTGGCAGCAGAATCGCTCCAGGATTATATCTCAATATTTGATGATGTCCAAGGATTCATTCGCACGTCGGATGAGCTATGTGCGTTTAGAACGCTCCTCCGCGAGGGCGGGTGTTTTGTGGATGATTATTGTATGGCTTTGCTCGTTCATGCCGCGACTCCGAAGCACTAATCTGGTGTCACCGCTTCCACGGTATTGATGAAATATCATGTCCTCACTACGATACGCGCATCTGACCGTTTTACGTTACCTCCCCCCGTGTGAGATCGAACAATGCGAGCTCGTGATGTTGAGATGTGTAGAATATTCGTAGTCTCACTCGTTCTACAATGCTCGTGAATCCTAAGTTTTCTACGTACGCATGTCCACGTAGAAGGCCGCCACACCTGGCGCACGCGCCTGCGTGCCGGCACTCTTTCTACCTCGAACACCACATTTCTTTGCGTAATCTTTTCGCGCCATCACACGTATGGATGCAGTACGTGTCGAACTGCGATCTGGTCGCCCATTGAAAAGGATTTGAAGTCAGAAGAAGGTAGAATGTTTCTCAATCAATATTCAAGAGGCATTTCAACACTAAAAGTACCAGTATCGCAGAAAACAAAGACGCTCAGCGATTTCTCACAAGCCAGCAGGAGATGGAGAGATTAAATTACAGCAGGCAACTCTTGGAGCGTTATCTCCTCTTAACATCATGTTTTATTTAGGGATATGTCTTCCAAGAATTGGATTTCTTGCTCTACTGGTCAACACGAGCATGGACGTGATCCTGAATTTCGCGACCGCAGTGACTTATCGTGATGGAAATCTAAGTCTAAACCAAGCTTCGGCACGTATTTGATAAGCATTAATTCAAATATGAACCCATGACACATGACTACCGAAGATATTTACCATCTGGATGAGAAAGGCGTCCGTCATAAAAATTCTTACAAGTCACGGAGAATCTTCACCACAGAGCTGTACAATCCCGCAAAGCTATGTAGAACGAGCTAGGATATAAATCGAGAAAAGATACCCGTGATTTCTAGCATCTACGCAGATGGGAGCAAGGCATCACCTGCGCTCATTTACAAGCCGATATCAAGTGGAATTTCAGACACCCGGCTCGATTTTTTTCGTAAGTTGGGGACAGAAATGCTTCGTTTCCTCGGGTATCCGATAAATGGACAAGTCACGAGCATGATATTTGGGCCCGAGACAAGAAACAAGGGCCGAAGAGAGTTGCCGCTGCTTTTACCCGAAGGTCAGAGATCAGAGATCAACAGAAGATGGCTTGAAATATGCTAAAGGCACAGGATACTGGTCACATGCGACGCACCACACTCTACGCATCGATTGCAGCTTCTCGATGTCGATTTGCTCGTTCCTCTCAAGTGGAAGGAGATACCCAAAAAAGGTCCTACGGATGGAAACTGAGCGTCGCTAAGAAGCTCTCAGTACAGCCAATGCGGAGAAGAAGAGGATGGGTCAACTATAAAGCAGGTGCGTGTAGAAAATGATTCTGGTGCAGTCTTGCACGACGAGGAGCTTCATCTGCAAAAAGAGCAGGAGAAAGGGCAGGAGCGTCGAGCTAAAGGATACTGTCGACCAGAATCAGCTTCACAGAAAGTCCGAGCGAAAATATCAAAGTCGAACAAGCGTGTAGTGTAGTACGTGTTGCAGCTGCTGAAGGAGAAAAAGTGGCAATCGATGTGCGTAACTTGTGAGAAAAGTCAACACTTGTGAGAAATTTAATGATACCGTGCGATGGTGTACCAGTTTCAGTACTTTCTATTCACATGTAGCAAAATTAATATGAGTGACATATGGTTTGATTATACTTGTGAGAAGTAGTGGTGTTTGTGGTAAAAAAGTGTGCCGTTACGCGAGAGCGTGCGCCAGGTAAGGAGGCTCAATGCGGGATCGGCAATTTCTCCAAGCCGGACTCTTGAACAGTCTCTTCTAGTTTCGTATAAGGAGCATGACAAATCAAAATCAACGATTTTCTTCAAGCTCGTTGATCACTCGTTGATAAGAACATGGAACAGTTCTTTCTAGGTTGCATCTGCAAGACTTGTATCATTGAGATAATTTACCATGGCTTACTAGTACATGTAAGTCTCTGCATCTTGGATTTGGATAAACAGTATGCATACCATGTGTACGTGGACTTAAGATATATATGCTTTTATTACTCCATCTACTGGGACAAGCTCTTCATCATTGTATTCATCTCTGTTGTGAGAGGATGCGCCATTTTCCCACCTCACTGAAATTCCTTAATATTGTTGCAGCTCTGATCGATTCAGACTAAATAATTGTAACGCTTGATTTAGGAAGCCGTACTTACTAGAACTCGGGATTGTCAAATGAGTCGTCTTAATTCTTCTAATATTTGTCCTCTTTCCGTTGCCTTTTAAGATCACTAATTTTAGTCATCTTTTTTATTCCGAATCCATTATCAGGGTGATAAAACCTCGGGTCCTGATGTTTTTCTGCCAGCTTTCTATTTTGGTCGTTTCAAAGTGACTAGCTTTCGTAAAAATACATTGGATCATGCAGTACGAATCAAATTAATCGTGCCCAAGAAATAATGCTCAGTAAAGTCTCCGCCTTCTCGGATAAGTTCTCCAAAATTAGACATTCTTTGTTGATCACTGGCTGACTTGTCGTCAAAATTCTTTCGCAATATCTTTACTTGCTTCACCGCAACTTCGACGACTGCAGAATGCATTTTGGTATTCATCGTCGGGATGGTTTTATAAACTTCCCGCACGCAATCTATGAAGGGAGTATCAAGGTGACAGCATTCCAGTTTCTTCGCAAGCCTCGTCTGTGCAAGAGTCTTAAGACTTTCAATCAAGAACATGTCGGCTAGGGCGTAGACACGAACATCTTTCAGTAAATGAGGGTCATCTAGGAAACGCGGATATTTAAGTAATTAGTTGGGCCTCGGATTAGACTTGCTTACCAGTCCATTTTGAGGACGACAAGAAATCGGAATAGTCGCCAGTGTACAGATATTCAAAGACTCTCCAATAGGCGGGACCGCTTCCCTCTTTAAACTCGATGATGTTGGTATCGGCCTCGCTGAACTGTTGCGAGCCTTTCTGGAGAGCCTTTTCAAAATACTCACTCTGGTCACAGATGACAAGTTGATGGGCATAGAGTACCTCGTCCAAGATTTTTATCGTGACATCGGAGTATTTGGGATTGTTAAAATACCTTTAATGCTTATTTTAGATAAAGAAGCCGTATTTTGATATAAAATGTACCTTGAAGTTCCGTTCCACGTTTTCGGACGCTTTGTTTCAGAATTGCCTTGCCCACTCATTATTTTCTTGAATTGATTCAATGACGGAGATCTCAGAGGCAGCGAGCTCTTGGGATCCTAGAAATAAAACCCTCGCCCGAGACTGAAATATTACACCAAAATATATGAAAAAGAAAGAGATACTTTGTTGGACTGTAGAGGATATTAGTTTTAATTAATACAACTCGCCGCCACTTACATATATTTATTTGTGTGTACCAGTAGTAAGTGGGATATAGTACTTACTGCTTACTGTATGTACCCCTGATATAGAATGTACCCCCTATAGAATATTTGCCGATAATAGAATATTTGAGGTCGAAAAAATGTAATCCACATACAAAATAGAATACTGTCAAACCTTGCTATAAGGATAGTGGGTCGACCCTAGTTTACGAGTTCCTATTAGTTACAGGGCTACAGGGGTAAATTTTCCTCCCATGAGGTTTCTCTGGTCAATCTTCATATGAATATGGAAAGTATCTGCACGATCATTAGCGAATTGGGCTGAGGCTCTCCACAAAAGTGTCAGGGTTCATCTGCAATGGTAACATGGGATTGGTCCAATCCCCTGGCGAATCTTTTTTGTAAAATGTTTTCACCCTTGCATTTTGCACTAAACTTTCT